>VZTX01023507.1:0-54430 GCA_013400915.1 Pardalotus punctatus
CCTATTCCACCCCACCATTGCCTTTTGGCTAAGCAAAGAAGCATTCATGACTGCTTTAATTTTTTTCCCAGAGTATGTGAGAGAAAGTAAGACATACCAGCATGTTTTCTGCATTATTTATGATATAATTTTAAAAGTTACCATAGGAATATAGCCCACACAGAAATGAAACCCACAAGAAATGAGGAAAAAGGTGAGAAAGCATCAGGGTTTGAAGGGATCTGGGTCTTTCTTCTGGAAGGGAGTTATAATGGTGAAGTTCTATAGCCTGATGTACAAGTCTCAACTTGTGGTTGGACGCATCAAAGGATAAATTTAAAGGAGAATGTGTTAGCAGTGAAAGCATAGGAATCCTTTTGTGATTTGCTGGATCACGACCTGGAACAGGTCCAAGCCTGAGTTGTGTAGCTTTGGGGCAGAATGAAAGCATATATTGACTCTAAGGTATTTTTTTCCTCTTATTTTTTATTTCTTTGTATTTTTTATCTCTTTTTAACTGTTGCCCTGTCTCTGCACAAAATGTTTACACTGATCTCAGCCCCTAGATTGCTGAACTCCAAATATATTCTGGATGAGTCCTGTTTTCCCTTACTGTCTATCTTCCTTGGAGATAAAGTAGCAGTAGGTCTTTATTTTAGTTTATGATGATAAATTCTGTATATAAGTGTCCCCATTTTTTCTGCTACTTTTAACAATTAACTGTGATAAGTTTACATCACATTGTGTTGCTCTGTAATCATAAGCCTGTCATGCAGTGGCTTCTCTGCACTCCTTAGGGAATTGGGTGTACAAGTCATCCCCTGTTCTGGAAGTCTGTGCATAAGAGAATTTTTGGTCGCTTTAAGAGTAGGGTTTTCTTCTTTGCAGAAACTTCTTCCTGGGTGACAGTATTATTTCCATGTCCATTATTTCCATATTTGCATGTCTTTTCATGCATTGGTTTGTTTGCACTGAACATAAAAGAATCAAAAGTTAAAAATGTTGCAAGGTAGTTATTGGTTTGGGTCTGTCTTGGTTTGAAAGACAGGTGTCTGCTAAGGAAGGTGGGAACCTCCCTTAGAATAGAGAATATGAACCCCCTCCCCTCCGCATTATTATAACTTTGAAATCAAGGGCTTTCAGGCAAAGATCTGGGAAAAGGAATAACAGTTCTTTACTAGTATCTATAACGAGACAAACAAACAACAACAACAACAACAACAGTAGAATAACCAAACAAAACCAGACAAACCCATTGACAGATGTCCCTGGGCTGCCAAGCGCTTTTCCCGTTGGGTGCAGTTCCGGTCCCAGCCGGCAGGGGCGCTGTCGGGCTCCCGGCCGGGCAGGGCGGGTGCGATGACTCCCGCGCAGCTGCACGGGGCGCTGTGGCGCGGTCAGCTCTGTGTCANCTGATGCTTTCTCACCTTTTTCCTCATTTCTTGTGGGTTTCATTTCTGTGTGGGCTATATTCCTATGGTAACTTTTAAAATTATATCATAAATAATGCAGAAAACATGCTGGTATGTCTTACTTTCTCTCACATACTCTGGGAAAAAAATTAAAGCAGTCATGAATGCTTCTTTGCTTAGCCAAAAGGCAATGGTGGGGTGGAATAGGTCCCTGCATATTCTGAGCGGGTCTCTGATATTGGACCACTCCAGCCAGTACAGTCTGATACCATGCAAGGAGACCTTTTTTCTCACCCGTGCTGTTGGAAAGCACAAACACACACACCCGAGTGCCGGACAGCTCACGTGTCCTCAGGATACGAATTTTCAGAGGGCTCAGTCTCTTGGTATTCCAATGATGGTTTATTCTCAAAAACGTCCAGAGGTGAAAGAGAAAGTGGGGAGGCAGAGGGCACAGGGATATCGCCTTTTGGGCCAATAGGGTTGGAGAGAGGGCGGGGATATCCAACAATCCAATGGGGAGAAGGGAGGGGAGGAGCGAGAGATCATGTTGAAACCAACCAACACAGAGGGATTAACATACGAAGGTTATCATGGTTTTGGGACAAACCATACCAGAAACATCCAGGGGGTTTTAACTGCCCCACCAGCATGCTTCTGCTGGCTTGGGACTTCTCAGATTCTCTGAGATGGTAGAAACCATTCCAACACCAAAATGGCGCAAAACACTCCCAGCCTATCGGTAGATCTAGCCAACTGCATGTGCAGATAATTCTGTAAGAGCTGCCAGTTAATTCGCAATCTACTTTCTCTAAATGAAAGTCTCAGTGTCCCTTTCTCAAATTCATAAAAGAAAGAAATCATACTCTAGAAAGGCTTCCAGCTCTGCTTTCAAATTCTAAGATAGCAGGAAGTGCTCAAAAATTAGCATTCTCCAGCCCCAGGAAATGCAGAGATGCACACCAGACAATAAAAAATACTCTGTCTCCCATTTCAAAGATTCTAATCTAAGATTTTATCTTAACTTACTCTAATTACTTCATTAGATTAATCTCCACTTGTAAAATGACTATAAAGTAATCTCTTCCTTTGGTATGGACAGCAACAAATAACACAAAGAATGGTCATATTTTATTTTCTCATCAGAGCTTGAGAGAAACTATTATAAAGTGTAAAGATCAATGGCAGAGAAGCTCTGTGGAATTAGCACAGATGCAATATGAATTCTCTTTTTAATCTTCCATTTCATCTGTAAATACAAGCACATAATCTAGGTGTGCATCTCATATTTTGCAGCTCGGTGCTAATAAAAATATGACAGAGTGATGTAATGATAACAAATTCCTTTCGAAAGGTGCAAAATGACACAGAAGAATCATAATGAGTTTTTGCATTGCAGAGTCTTTCTTCAATTACTCAGGAGATAAGGATGATTTGAGGACTTTGTCATTCAATTGCAAATTAAAGCATCACTTCACATGCAGCAGGATCAGGCACTGAAATCACTTGTCAAAAGTCTGACACTTTTAAGAGCTTCAGTGTCTGGAACTCATCCTATCTTTTCCTGCAGACTCATGTGCCTGGATGAGGCTGCTCTCTACATTCAGCCATTAGTGTCAGTAAAGCTGTTTGTCCAGCCCAAAATGCTCTCAATAAAAAGGAGAGAAGAGGAAAAGGAAAAGAGGGGACATTGTTTCATCCCTGTTTCCTAGCTTGGGAATCAAAATTAGTTAAAGAACTATGTTTTCTTACAGTTATCAGCTCTGCTTATTAACAAAATATTTTATGTATGCACAGAGTATTTTTAACATCAAAGACACCAGTTAAGACAAGTGTCATTACTCCAGATACACAAACCAGTTTGATTGGTGTGGGTTGTTCTTTGGGGTAATGCCCTAGTGGCTAAAGCAATTTCCACAGTTTTGAGGTACTTTCAAATCTTTCTCTTTCATGGTGTGTTATTTCTCCGGCATTCAAGCCCAGTCACGTGGTTGTAGACTGTTCTGGAGATCAATACATTCCTCCACCTCACCATCTGCTTTCTCTACATGTTCTATAAAAAGATTTAAAATGACAGGAAACAGAGAACAGAAACCAAGATCTCCTCCATTATTGAATAAGCATCCCACATAACCTTACTACCAAAGTACACATTCTATTTTCACTCTGAAAATAAATATGTAACATTTTTCATGTGACCTACAACAGTTTCAGTAACAGAGCCTGAGAGAATGCCAACCATGAAATACCACATTACTTGGAATTATTATTGGGCACAATAGTGAAAAACATGACCCAATCTTTATGTCTCCTCAAGCACTTGTGTAATTTCATTATTTGTCCCCTGTATTCCAGGTGACTTCTTTAGCCACGGAAGAATCAACCGAGGACGTTCCTGCCCTCCTTTGTTTTAGGCCTGATGGACAAAATAGGTGGGGAAATTCACAGCCGTGTCACAACTCTCAGTGCAAGTCCTGAGTTATTCTTAAGAGGGAAACAATAGTGCTTTGTTGTTTTTTTTTAGCCTTGACATTTACATCCAAACACTAAGAGATCAGGCAGCTTTTGAAGTTTATGTTTTACAGGCTGATATCTAATTCACTACATGTATCTTTCACTTTTGATGGCTTCTGGAATCAAGACAAAAATTACAGAACCACATTTAAAAACTGTGGAATGTAACTATGCATTGGAGCATAAATAGGAGCAGAAAAATTGTAGTCAACTGTATAAGAATTACGACTACAACAACATCATTTCAATGTTAATATTAAAAGAAAGCTTTTAAGAGTAGATCTGCGGGCCCTGGCAGAAAAATATGTTACAAGTGAAATGGAACAAACTGCTTACAGATTAATTAGGGAAAGAGGAAATAGTATACACCGAAGGTGTGAAGGTATGTACTCCTAATTCCAGAGATCCTAGGGGCTGACAACTGCAAACATGAAATGCAAGAAATAGAGGGTTTGAGTTTTAGCAAAAATGTGTAGTAAATTTTCTGCATGTCTATTTGGGCCCACTGACATCATTAATGGCCCACAATACATCATTAAACTGGCAGCACACCCCCACTGGAAGAACATCCCATCAAAACACAATGAACACATCTGCCTTCCACCAGATATCTCAGTACATTCTCTACCAAGCATCTTATGACAGCCACAAGTAATTTCAAAAAAAGTTCTTATTGAGAAAGAAAAAAAATCTGTTCAAAGAAGCATTCAGTTTCTTAACATGTCAATTGACTTCATAAAAATATTTTCTGTCTGGTATTTTATAAGGTTTGACATTTTACAAAAAGCTGAATTTTATCCAAAAATGGCAGAAACCTAGTCCCTTGGCACAAGTCATCATGTCTTTAAATTCTCAGAAGCCTCCGATCTGCAGTACCCTTCAGGCGTGGAAGCAAAACTCAAAAATTCACTGTACCACTCACACAGGTCAGACTTTATAGTAAGTGGGAGCTTTTATCAGCAAAGACTTTTGAAACCACTGTGCCTAAAGTTTTGACAGTTGTCATAAATTATGAGCATTCTTGCTTCCAGACAAGACTTTTTCTCCCAGAGCTACACTAACCATTTAACTGTCCATTGAGACTGAGTAAGGGAGAAGAAAGGGAGGAGTTGCCCACCCTGGTGTGAACAGTGAGGAAAAAAGAACTGAAGAGCACACAGGGCAAGGAAACTCTTAATATCAAGCAAGTGAGTAAAAATTCATGAGACAGATTCAGAGTTTTGCTAGAAGGAAGGCAGACCTTCTTTTCTTATTTCTCCTGTGATGTTTGCATTTATGAGCCTTTTTCAGAGAAGCAGCCTGTAGTACTCTTAACAGTGCATCGCTTTGGGGAAAATCAATTACCTGCTTTAGGATGTAGTGAATCAGCCACTGAGACATCAGCTCAGAAATGTGAGAAAGAGGCTAGAATTGCAATCCAGCATGGTTATTTTTTTCTACTGTTTATTCTTGTACTTCTTTTTCCCTTACTGAACACACTGCACCAAGCAGGATTCTACTAGAGAATTATATTTAATCACAGTAAATATATTCCCTCACCCACAGGAAAAAATCTTTCCTCCATGAGATTTTGAGAGGCCTTCACAGATGAAAGCAAACACCTGATTCTCTTCATGGGTTCTCCTTGAAGATGTAAGAAGAAAGAAGACAAAATTAAGGAAATGTGTCTGTCTTTCATGGGAATAAATCAAAGTAATGAAAGAAAATGGAGGGATGATCAGGAAGGCTGACTCTTGTTCTTAAATCTCAGTGCCTGATTGAAGGAGCTACCTGACAAAATTGCTGTTCTCTTCCCCAACACTTTTTTGCTCTGGTGCTTTACAGAGGATTCTTGCCTTGTGCCCAACCAATCAGAGGAACAAACCAAGAAAAAAAATCAAGTTGAAGGTAGTTTTGAATATCAACAAAGGAACCAGAAACATGAAACAAGTGCAGACATCAGGTATTATCAGCTTTTTTTCAGGAAATAGTCTTTATATTGCTCCAAAAGATCCTTTTGGAACATCTGACAAGCTGTGGATGTTTAGGATGAGAAGGCTCAATCAGAAATCGAGTGAGAATTTCAAATAGCAGGGGCTAAAAATTGCAAATTAGGCACAGGAGAAAGTACATATAATTGATTATGTTTCACAATAGCCTGCATCACAGACAAAGCTATGATCATATTACTTCTTAGAAAATAAAGAGATGGAATTTTGAGAGCTGTGTAGGATATAAAATCAATGCTATTATTATCAGCTATGAAAAAAACCCCAACTTTTTATTGTAACTTGTTTGGTTTTTTTTTGTTTTTTGTTTTTTTTAATTTCTGACTCTTAGGTAATACCTGTGAAATATTTGAAAGCATAAAAGCTGAATTTGTCTTTATATTTGTCTGTATGTGAGGGTTTTTTTCATTTATTTATATTCACAGATTATCTTGTCACAAATACTGTCCAGACTTCTCTATCTGTGTTGGAGTTTAGGTCTCTTAAAAAATAATAATTTCCCAATCTATATAGTGGAACTTCTATGACATTATTAAAATAAACTATTTTTTAAAATGAAAAATCCATGACTAGGCAGAGGGCTAACACAGCCCGAGGATTTCTGAGGAAGGCAGTTAATTGTTGTCAGTTGTGACTGCAACTTCCTGTTTTGCAGTGGCTCAGGGAGAATGATGGGAGGTTTGTTGGTAAAGGCAGCTTGAAGCAGAAGTCAAAAGCAGCAGCCAGAGAAGCAGGTAGGTTCCAGGGAAGAGAGCAGGCACCAAAATATCTTGTTGCATTTGGTACTGTATGTGAATAAAATTTTATACACAAAATGTAATTAAGAATTAAGACAAGACATGAAAATTTTTACCTTTAAAACTCCTTAGATATTCTATAAAAAATACTTTGATTGCATAATTGATCATGCATATTCCAAGAAAGATGTATTTGCATAATTCCTTCTGCATCTGTTTAACTGAAAATAAACATACTTCCAGACTTAATGACACTGCAGAGGTTAGTGTCAATTAGCAAACATCTTCTTAGCATCTAAACCCTTAGTCTTGCTCTCTGATAAGACAACTGATTCAGTGTTTTACCTCTTTTCTTTTTACCAATAATTTCACTCAATTTTTGCCCTCTTTTTGCATGCAACATGAATAAACGGCAGTTTTCTGTATTTGCTGCTTGGATATGAATGTACATGAAAGGTCACAAATATAGCAGAAATGTTTGTGGAGACTGAACTATTTTTAATGTAATTTTAGACATCTTTAGATTTAGGTTTCAGTTTGATGATGCTACTCTCAGTGCTGCTCTAAAGACAGAAAATAAAAAAGTTGCAAAAACTGAGAAAAATACCCATTCAGACAGAAATTAGTCATGGAAATTTAAAAAAAAATTGAATAAACAGCTTTCTCAGGAATAAACTACATTTTCTATAACTGAACCTATTCTAGGTTGTGTTTGTTGGAGAATTTAAGGGAAAGGTATTCCTGTAAGTGATGACAATAGCATGAACCTTGTCAGGGTGGAAGCATATCTACCCTCCTGCAACAAGGTAAATAGTGCTATGATACAAATATATCCCTGCAAGTGTTTGACAGAAATATTCCAGCCTTGGCATTAGTGAAGAAAAGGCCTGATCTACTGGCATCAGCACTTCCCTCCCCATTGCCCCTAGCCTGCAGGGCACTGGAATACAAAAATATTTGAATTAACAAATCTGGTACTTGTTTCAATACAGCCTCAATGGACTTGGTGGAATGTAATGGCATCCAAGGGAGTACAATAAATGTTTTCTACCTAGTTCTTGTCTGGTAGGATTTGGCTACACTTGAACACACAGACATGTTTTGATTCAAAGCTATTTTACTGGCAGCAAAGCAGATGTCAAAGATGGCCTATCTCCTCTTCCACTCTTTCAACCCCTACAGGGACATAGAATCACAGAATGGTTTAGGTTGGAATGGACCTTAAAGGTCAGCTGGTTCCACCAACCTTCCAAGTGGTGAAGTGGAAGTGACATCTTCCCCCTTATATAATGGTAATGGAGAAAGGGAGCATTCACCCTTTCAGGCACCTGACAAATTCTCCCTATAGATGAGTAGAATCTAGTCCTGTGAAGAAACATAGAATCTAGCTCAGCATTACAGGATTGGATTTAATTAACCTTTTCAGATTTTCCTTAGAAATTCCTTTGCGTTTACTTTTGGTTTGGCATTTTGTCCAATTTTATTGAGTTACTATTTTTCCATATACTGGAAAAAAAGGGAAAAAAAAAAAAAGGGAAAGAGAAAAAGAAAACAAAAAAAGAAAAAGAAAAAAAGCAGTTCATTTTGGCTGTCTTGGGTCTATGCCACTCAGTCACATGAAGCTGGACTTGTTCAAAGAGAGTTTAACCACAGGCACCATGTAGATATTCAGAGCCTAGACTAATCACTTCAGTAATTCTTTAGCCCCCAAAACAGCTACCTGGTTCTTACCTTTTCTTTCACAAGAGTACAGTTGAAACTTTATCAAGAATTGATTGATGTTTTTGGTTGGTAGTATAGAAGTTATAAAAGTACAGCCTAATCTTTAGCCTGTAAATCATTGATTAACTGGACATCAAATTACAGTCTGCAAAACAGCTGCAAAGTATAAAGCAGAAGAAGAAAAATCTAAGAAACAAATATTTAAATTTACTCTTCTTTGTATTGTGTTAGGTTGTCCTCAGGCTCTTTGCCTCTGTTTTCCAGAAAGGTTAGAAAATCTTGCAGTTCTACATAGCTGGGAAACAGTGCCTGAGGTATATATGCCTGTTTTTATCATCCCAAATAAAGTCTGTGGTAGTCCCCACTCAAACTATTCGAACCAGCATTGATTTCCCCATGCTATCCTATAGCTCCCCCACAAGGCCCCAAAATGATGCCAAAGGAAGTACAAGTGATGGAAGAATGTGCATTGGTCTGAATAAAGCGCTGCTCCTGCTTTTACCCAAAGAGGCATATGTCAAATTTCTACAAATTCCCAAAAGCCTTTACCAAAGTTTTAGAACAGATTGAATTACACAGAGTATGTTCTGGTCATAAAAAGGGACTATACAAGGTCTTGCTTTAGTTACATTGCTGTCAAGAAAAAAAAGAAAACCAGAGGAAAAAACCAAAACAAAAACATATTCTGCAACGGACTATTTGTATATTGTATTTTGACTTCTAGAGTTAGAATTTCTCTTTTGCATTAGAGTTACTCAAAACAATATGAAATACTGGTGTATGGAAAGATTTAATTTGAATTTTTTAATGAAAGTCCCAATGCTAACTAATTAAGCATAGAACTAGTGCTTCCAATGTTTCAAAATTCACTTGCAGCTTTTACTTGCATCTTCTTCAAACTAAAAATGAATCTCTCACTTTTATTCCTGCTCTTTCTTTTTAATTCCTGTATCTTTTTTTTTTTTTTTTTTTAAGAGAAGAAAGCAAAGGTTACAGGTATTATAAATTTTGGTTTATTTCATTTGGGTAGTTGTTTTTTTCAGGAAATGTGAGAAACACAAAGATGTGCTTTCATTTTTGCTTAGGACTTTGTTTGTTTCACCAAAGTGAAAAAACATCAAGCAAATTGAGTGATTTAATACCATTATCATGGTTATTAGTCATGTTCTATTGAGAAATTGCAAAGAAAAATACTACTTTTGTTCACAGTATTTTTAGGATATTTCATGTAACGTATAATCCGTAAATACATAAATTGTGCGTTCTCATGAAAACTTTGTAAAGGCAAAATTGTAGTGAACTTCATTGCAAAATAAATTATCCAGTAACAGGATTATAACGAATAAAAATGTTCCTATTATTAAAAAAATCCCAAACAGCCCCATAATTAAGGCCATAGTAGTGAGCCACTGCAGTCAACTCTCTCCTACAGTCCTGCTCAAAACTAAGAATTGCACTCAGTTGCAGATAACTGCAGCTACTTTGGAAACTGTTGCCATCCAACCTTAATAACTCCAGAATCAAGCAACATGACTGACTACTTGTTCTTTTCCCAGAGTTTTTACACATCAGTCCTTTACTCTGGTGTATTTGAAGGGAAATAGCTACTGCATCCTACATTTCCATATTTCAGTAGGGAAACTAAAGTTGTGTCAAACAGATAGGGCGCTCTGTGCTTCACATGTGGTGGTGCGTGCAATATCCTGAGACAGGTAAGGGAGCTTAGGCACCCAACTCCCTAAACCCCTTCTAAAATATTCAGTCTAAAATCTTCCATAGCATAATTGTCTGGCTTTTTCCACTTAATAGTGCTTGCTTCCTTATTAGAATTGGAAAATCAGTAAACAGGGCTCTCAGCATGGATTTACAGCAATGTTTTCATTTTGCCCTGGAGCAGAACTTCCCTCAAGGTAGGAGCTACCTTCAGCTCTCATTAAATGGCAGTATGAGCTGGGACTGTATGGCATTCTGCATATGGCAAATCTGAGCAACAGCCAGACTGCTATTTTTTTTTTTTTTTTATTTATTACAATTTCACAGTAGACTGTTAGAATACTAATAAACACAAGGAAAACCCATATTTCTCTTGAGACAGCACTGGAGAGCATCCAAACAGAGAAATTAAAAGTGTGTGAGGCTTTTGCAGAGACAGAAGTAATTACATCTGAGCTTGGAATATTTTGAGATATAAGAAGGACTTAAGTGTAAAAAAGTATTGTGGATTGAAATACTTTAAAAACACTCTTGAAAGTTTATTTGGGTTTTGTTTTCATTTGTTTTGGTTTTGTTTTGCCTTTTTTTTTTTTCCAAAAAATTAAAACACTAGGGGTGTTTGATTAAAAGTGCATTTAGCCAACATAAGAGAGTTTTTTCATGAACTTTGGTAGTACTTAGAGTCTGCATGTACAGAAAACAACGAGGGATAAATCATTTTGAGGAAACAATATTTTATAAGGCGTGTCTCCTGTAAGTATGAATATTTCTATCAAAGTGGAATAGTTGATGCACGGACCATCTTGTCCATCAAGACTCAGTTCAATGAAGCCCACCAAAGCCACTCCACAAAATTCAGTGTACTCGGACCAGTAACAGCGCCAAAAAGGGAGACACTCATCCAGGCATGCCCTGTTCACCCCTTTCAATTAAGAGAACCCCCTGCTGAACCTAGGAGTAAAACAGGAGACATGTATTGGTTATTTGCCAGAACTTTCTAGCTTATGTGATGTTTTATTGAGTTAAATATTATGTTGTATAGCTGCATTCTCCTGTTTCAGCCAGTGCTTTTTTGGCGTTGTGAGAAAAATATATGCACAAATCATGGGTAAATAGAAGCTTTGTATAACTGTGTAGAGTTCATGCAAATACACAGGCAGTCTAGGATTTCAGTAACCAAAGGCTATAGCAGACATTTATGAAGTAGGTCTCCTGAGAAAAATGCAGTTGCTATGTTTAATATGGAACAGTATCAATTAATAGGACATTTCAATGATTAACAACATTTTCTTTGTTTTATTTTATCAAGCACTGTAGGTTACCAAAAGGAGAATGCTTGAGTTAATTAACAGTTAATGAATTTTTAGGTATTGAACTGCAGCTTGTGGACAGTTTCTAAATCAAGCAAGGTTACTGACACTCAACACCTTACAATGCTTTGAAAATGTTTTACTTTACCATGTTGTGAGTTCTGGCACCCAGAGATAAACTGATTACACAGAAAGAGGGCTAAACCATGGTCAGGACTGGAGAGATTTTGGGTGTTGCACATGGCTTTTGCTGAAACCTCCACATGAAAGGACATGTTGCTCTTTTCCTCCCCGTTGGGCCTAGGTGACTAAAATATTGATTTATATGCCAAAAGATAGTATTTTTGAGTAGGAGAGCTAGGACTTTAAACATTTAATGAGCTAACATTCAGGTCTGAACTCCACTCTATGATCAATTTGATAATGATAAACTATTAGTCAGATAACACCTAGCTTTAAAACTTCTAATTTTAGCTGAAAAAACAGAACATTCTCTCTCTCAAAAAGCTCATGAACAAACCATTCCAACTGCTTTTCCAGAGTTCCAATTAAATGATATCTTAAAATATATAGTGAGTTCCTATGTACACTGGTAGTTGCATATGTAACTGGAGGTAAATCGTGATTAACAGTGTAAATTAATTTCCCAGTAAAAATATTTACACAGTAGTAATCATAATAGCACAATCTGGAGCTGGCCAAAATCCTTATTGGTTTTAAAACTTTTAAGAAAAAATCTCTTCTCTAGCAATTTTTATTCTAGCAATATTTACATATGTATGTATATATATATATATGACACATTCTTAATTTTAAAGCTATCTGATCAAACAAATGCACATGATTTAACTTTCATGCCAATATCATGCCAGAAATAAATTTCAAAGACCTTACAGTGTTAACTGCATTCTAGCTACCCTTTGCTTTCTTACTCAATTTCAATGGGAAGAAAAAGAATACCACTTTTATTGTGCTTCAAAGCTTTCATGAAAATTTCCTGTTAGACTGCAAGGAAGTTGCTAAGTATTTAAGGAAATCACAGGTCAATACCCTTCACAGCTGTAATGGGGAAAACCAGACAATATGAACTGCCTCTCCCAAAGGACAGTGCTGATGGGTGCTCCACTAATGGAAACAAAGAGAGTTTGTTGAAGATGTAGGAAGGCAAGATGTGTCTGAAAGAGGTAAAGATCATACTTTTCTCTGTAATTTTAGGGTCTGCCATTCTTGTTTTGAATTCCCCAAGACCTCCTCTAGGTTTTTTAAATTTCCTCTTGCTCTTCTTTTAACCTCTCAGTGACTGATACTGACCTAAAGACAACTCAAAAATAAATATGATTTTGATAATATGACTTCAAATTAATCTTGAACCATAAAGCTTTTCTGAGCTAAAGACTATATTTGGAGGATGATCCATATTCTGCAGGTGCCAAAAGTTGTGTGCAAATGCAGATCATGAATAAGACAAAATGGGTAGGACATTTTCTCTTTGCCTTTCAGTTCCATGCTAGAACTCAGTAGATTTTTGTGTTCATAGCACACAAACACAATCCAGGGAAAGAAGATGTGGTACCTGCCTTTATAAATGAAAGAGCATTAGACTATGGATCTTTGTACCCATGTGGTACTGAGCTGATCATGCTGCTCATCATTCCTCAAAATTGTTCTTGGCTTACTGTAAATATCAGGAGACACATCCAGGAGGATGAGGAGTTTGATAGAAGTTAATGACACTAAGGAGGAGGCTCAAGATCCCCTTGCATGTTCCCTTTTTTCTCTTTTGACTTTAACTTCCCTTTCATGACTTCTGCTGTGTTGGCAGTATCTTACTTCTTCCATTGTTTGCTAAAATATCACAATAAAAAATGAAAACCCCCCTTCACAGCACTAGCATTTTACCAGTTTCCTGGATGCTCTTAGCTACTGTCCATGCTCAACATGCATTCGTTTAGACGAGTTGTCAAACATTAGAAAAAATCCACCTCTTTCCTATTCCCCAATCCTACAGCTTCACCATCTTTAAGAGATTTCTTTAGTGGAAGAACCATTATAGGGTGATGTGGGAGGCACAGGTTTAACAAAGTTGCTCTTATTCTCCATCACTTATACACTGGAAAAAGATAGAGAGATGAAAACTCCAATGCCCTGAGGGCAGAACCATTATGTGGGTTCTGATACAGTCTGTATTTACTGCAGTTGAGGAAAAATGTAGTGGTCTTATTTGTGTCAAGATCTTTTCCATTCCATTTCTCTCAGAAAGATAACAACCATAGCAGAGCATGCGTGCTTAGCCTCCTGTTCATTTCCCAATACTGTAAATCAACTCAACTATTCTGACTGATACCTAGAAAGATTTCTTACATAAGAAAAAGTCTACTAGTTATTCATTACTACTGTGTTTGAACATAAGGCATTTTATGAGAGTGACAGAAAATAACATTGCTTTTCTGTTGACCCCGTCTCTCTGGACTTGTGCAAAGGCAGAGAGGTCCTGCAGAGAGACCTGCACCTGGGATGGGGCAACCAATGTGATGTACATACAGACCGGGAAATGATGCTGGAAAGCAGTGCCATGGAAAGGGACCTGGGGGTCCTGGTCGATGGCAAATTGAACACGAGTCAGCAGTGCCCTGGCCCCCAGAAGGGACAAGCGTGTCCTGGGGGGTATCAGGCACAGTATTGCCAGCCAGGCAAGGGAGGGGATTGTCCAGCTCTGCTCTGCACAGGGGTGGCCTCACCTTGAGTGCTGGGGACAGTTTTGGGTGCCACAATATAAAAAGACATTAAACTATGTGGGGGTCCAAAGTGTCACCACAGAAGCAGATAGCTTCTAGTTTTGGTTACTGTAAAACCTTGGAAAAAACAAACAAATGGCGTCTAGGCAGGATCCAAGACAAAAGGGCAAGATAAGGCTGTCTTTACCTTATGCATAGTTTTTAGCAGGGGATTAGGTGAGGAGATTATAATTTGTAGTCTTTAGATGTGCAAAACATGTAACCCTTAGAGCCCTGAGTTTTGTAACTGCTGAGCTACTGGTTTGTAACAGTATATAAAGATGTGTCTTGTACAATACAGTCAGCTTTACTTGCACCCAGTGAAGTCCACAAATCAATCACCGACAAAACTACTAAAGAGAACAACCAAAGGAGGGCAGCAAAGATGGTAGTGGCCTTGTGGGGAAGCTGAATGAGGAGTCGCTGAGGTCACTTGGTCTGTTCAGCCTGGGGGAGTCTGAGGGGAGACCTCATTGCAATTACAACTTCCTCGTGAGGGGAAGAGGAAGGGGTAGACCCATTCTCTCTGGCGACCAGTGATAGGACCTAAAGGAATGGCCTGAAGCTGTGCCAGGGGAGGATTAGGTTGGATACTAGGAAAAGGTTTTACACAGAGTGTTGGGCACTGGAACAGGTTCCCTAGAGAACTGTTTACAGCATCAGCCTGGCAGAGTTCAAAAAGTATTTGGACACTCCTCTTAGGCACATGGTGTGATTCTTGGGAATGGTCCTATGCAGGATGAGGAGTTGGACTTCACGATCCTTGTGAGTCCTTTCCAGCTCAGCTTCTTCTGTGATTCTGTGAAAACATCTGAAACTGTGCCACATAGCATCCTTCTCTCTAAGCTGGAAATACATGGACTTGATTGACAGACCACTCAGTGGGTAAGGAATTGGCTGGATGGTCACACTCAAGGAGTTGAACTTGATGGCAACAATTTAGCTTGATGTCCAAGTGGAGAGCAGTGACAAGTGGTGTTCTTCAGGGATTTGTATTAGGACTGTCACTACTCAACGTCTTTTTTTATGACATGGACAGTAGGACTGAGGGCATCATCAACAAGATTTTATGGATGGTGCAGTTGATCTGCTGGAGGGAATGGACGCCATCCAGAGAGACCCTGACAGGCTCAAGAGGTGAGGCTATGTGAACATCATGAAGTCAAATGAAGCCAAGAGCAAGGTCCTGCACCTGACTCTGGGCAATCCCAATCACAAATACAGTCTGGGCAAAGAACCAATTGAGAGAAATCCTGAGGAGAAGGACATGGAGATGTGCATGGACAGCACCTCAACATGAGCCAGTAATGTTCCTTCACAGCCCAGAAACCCAACCGCGTCCTATACTGCATCCAAAGCCCTGTGGCGAGCAGTGAGGGGGGGGAATTCTGCTCTTCTGCTCTGCTCTGCTCTGCTCTGCTCTGGTGAGACCCCACCTGGAGTGCTGTGTCCAGCTCTGGGGCCTCCAGCACAAGATGTGAAGCTGTTGTAGTGAGTCCAAAGGGCTGGAGCCCCTGTCCTAGGCAGACAGGCTGAGACAGCTGGGGTTGTTCAGCCTAGAAAAGGGAAGGCTCCAGGGAGACCTTAGAGCACTTTCCAATACCTAGAAGGTGTCTGCAAGAGAATGGGACAGGAACTTTTTACAAGGACACACAGTGATATGACAAAGCATAATAGCTTTAAACTGAAAGAGGGTAGGTTTAGATTAGGTATCAGGAAGAAATTCTTTGCTGTAAGGGTGAAGAGACACTGGAACGGGTTGCCCAGAGAAACTGTGGATGCCACATTCCTCCAAGTGTTTAAGGACAGATTGTAAGGAGTCCTGAGCAACCTGGTCTAGTGGAAAATGTCTGTGTCCATGGCAGGGATTGCAGCTACGCAATCTTTAAGGTCCCTCCCAACGCAAACTGCTTTATGAGTCCATGATAATATTTGGGTTATTTTCTGTAAATTAAGTTAAAATGCCTAAATTATACAGAATAATAATTCTCCTGGAAATATTGATTTTTAATCAATAATAAAGCTTATTATTCACAAAAATACAGCTCAGCTAAATACCTTCCGTATTCAAAGCTCTTTTATTTCCTTTTTTTCTGCTGCTCATTTGCTCTTGGTACTTCTCCATGAATGAGCACCACAGCCGATTGTCTATTGAGAAGCTGTTGAGTGGCAAAAGCTTTCAGCACAGAGGACTGCAGAGATCTAATGACTTCTCACCCAGCTGACCTCAGGTCAAGCAACTACTCTGGAAGCACTGTAAACAGGATTTTATTTAGAACAGATTTTTTAAAAAAAACACAGAAAAAAAGCACTAAAACTCCTTTTCATTTTAGATGTTATTTAAGGGTACACTTGGTTAAATGTATGAATCCCCAACCAAAATGAAGTTGAGATCCATCTCCCCCTGAATCTCCTGAAAGATCCACACTTATCACAAGGGAGCAGTGAAGCCCTTGGTCTCATCTCGGCATAAAGTGGGTGCAGAAAGCAGAGGGAAGGGTTATGGTTGCAGCAATGATAATACCTCTGTCAGCACGCCTGCCAATTCAGCCGTGATGCTTGAAGGAGCTCAGCTTGTACAGCTTCCATGCAGATTATTTACACCCACTAGAATACAGCAGAAGTACTTCTGCTATAGATGTAGAGACATTTCAGCTGTTGTCCAAATCCTGTCCTTGGACTCATCTCAGTATAAACCAGAGTCACAAATTAATCCTCTTTTGTTTCTGGCTTTTTTGGTTTTTGTTTTTGTTTTTGTTTTTTTAAATTATGTATTTAGATAAAGATATTGCTAGTTTATTATAATTAATTAAAAAGGAAAAATCAAACATATTTGAAAAGCAGGAATTTCCAGTGCATGACTTCAGCAATTATCCCCTTTGCTGCTTAATTTTTTTTCCCATACTTTTTCACTAGTCAAAACTAACACATTTTTACAGACTGCAATGCTAGCACTCATTATCCTAATCCCTAATGCAATTGCAAAGGAAAAGACTGCAAAGTGTCACCTTTATTTTTCCCAGGGAGGGGAGAGTGCACAGATAATTTGAAGCCTTTTTCTAGGATTCGGTACCCATTTAAAGGTTAGTATTGATTTTAGATGCAATGCATTTTTAATACTTTGAGACATAGCAAAAAAAAATAATTCAGTGCAATGGAATAGCAACAGAAACATTATTTCTGACAATTTTTTCTATCAATTAAAACTGGAGGAAAAGAAATCAAAAAAGAGTATGTCAAATTACCAACAAATTTTGCAACACTGATGTTTCAAATTTCAGTAGAAACTTCTGACTCTGGTGAGCTCATTGTAGTCATATCATTTTGGGAAAAAAAGGCAATTAATTTTGAGAGTATCTGTTTAGTATTACTCTTCTCATTTTTTGAAACACTGATCTGTCAAGCAAATCTACACATTTAAAGTTCAACTTTCTGGGTATGTTTATATGGTAGGATTGAATTGGGCCCAAGCGCAAAGAGCTGGCTCAGGCAATGATTTCACCCCCACTGCTGTATCCAGATTAGAAAGTACACTAAAACTGAGGTATTACAGCCAAACATCTTTCTGAGGCAGCTGCAATTTCTTGCCTGACAGCAGCCTGTACTATGTGAAAACTACTGCTCCAGTTTGCAGAGGAAAACAGAGTTCGCTTTCACACAGTTGTCTTAGAGAACGAATACTCATATTTCTCTGACCACCTATGGGCACTAAATTACACAAAAATGTTTTTGACCTTCTAGCTGAGGTTACTGATACACTTCTTTTCAGTTTCAAACTAATCAGGCCACAGGGGACATAAGCTGACTTGTCTTTCTGTATACTGGACATGTGGACAAGAGCTGCTTTCCAGACAAGCACAGGTTGCATCTGTGAGGTATTAGCATCACGCTTGGGGCTCATGTTTTCCTGTGTGCCTGCCCCTGCGCACACTTGCTGGAGGGAGCTGATGCTCCCAGAAAAGTCTTACTCTTCTCTAAGCTTTTCTTCCAGTCATGATCAGAAAAGCAAAGAGAAATGGGCAGCAGCAAAGGCTTGAAAATTTCTTAGACCAATCAGCTAGTTAGGGTTAACAATCTGGTGTGAAGGGAGAGCTAACTATAATAAACATCTGCATACATGTGTGTGCACTTGTGTTGTGTGGTGGCTGCCCTTATGGTAAATTTCTGGCTACTGCTAATGCCATCTATTCCAGAGGGTCAGAAATCTACCTGGAATGTTTCTATATGAATTTTCAGAGAACACAGTGTACAAATGCACAAATTCTACTGAACATCAGCTACGAAAGAAACAAACCAATCCAAAATCCTCCAAAAAATTCCAACCTTTTTTTTTTCCCCCAGACCAGATATTTGCTTGGAGGGTGTGCAAACTGATGTATTACAATTGCAATTCTTTTCTCAATCACACCAGTATAAATCAGGAGCAAGTTAACTGAACTATTTAAAATTAAATAATAATAAATTATACCATTTATACTGGGATACCATGTAAAGCAAAATGAGTAGTTAAATGCAAAGGCAGCATTGTAGTGGCTCAGAAAACACTGTATAAGCTCTTATATATAACACTTTAATACCCATCAAATACTGCAAGGATACTTTCAAAACTGAAATAAGATAGCTGGAAGACAACCAGCCAGTCAGAAGCATAACCCAAAAAGGCAATTAAAATAATTCAAGCAAGATAGCCAGTGAAAGGGGAATTAAAAAAAAAAAAAAAAAAAGAGCCAAAAATATATAGGCAGCTCAAACCAATGAAAAGCAGCAGCTATCCAGAATGAGCAGAAAACACGTCAAGTGGCCAATATCAGGCAGCCACAGTAAAAGTGCTCCCTCTTTCATTTTCAAATTGGAGACTCCTTTTTTGTTTGCACAAACCTTTGGAGAATTATCATTTCTCCTGCCACAATTCTGATCTGTAATAAGGCTACTTATGCACAAGCAGGTGTATACACTATTTAGAATCCACTGTGTGACAGGCAATGTTTGCCAGTGATTAGTCTGCAGTTGGAGAGGCTTCTGCTGCCAATAAATTTATTGACATGTAAATTAGGTAACCAAGCACAGAGCACAATTAAGAAAGAGCAAATAACCTACATAAGTCAACCCACAGGTAAACTGTACAATCAAATTTTGTCTTGATCTTTTTAATACTCACATTTACAAAAATAAGAAACCAATATAAATGGGAACTCTGACTGACCTTCTTAGATATGTTGCCTTACAAAAAAAGACTTTGATTATCCTCCAAACTTCATAAACACTGCTGTAAAAACAGAAATTGTCCCTTAATTCAGTCAGGACAGACTTGAACAATCACCCATGACACCATTTTGTTCTTACCGAGGTGGTACCTTGTGGGAGGGTGCTTGTTTAAGAGCCCTGGCCCTATGTTCTTACAACAAGCTTCACAGGAGTGAGTTGACATTGAACAGAATTATTTGGCTTTATTGAAAAATTTCTGGTACAGGAATATTCAAATAAGCAAATGATCCCTTACCAACACAGACAAAGAATAATTCTGGTATCTAAATATGAATGTTGGGTGATATTGAATACATCCTAAAGCCTTCAAGACATCAGCACAGGGCTTTCAGTCATCATACAGAACCTACAAGAGACATGTACTGTTTAGGAAAAACACCTGTAGGTCAAGAGAGATATATCAGACCATTTGAAATGGTGCTGGAAGTCCATATTAGGGCATCCAAAAAGCACTTTTACATACCATTTTAGGGAGAGAAGAATGTCACATGCTGAAGTATGCCATGCATAGCCTGCACACCCTTAAAAATAAGAAATAAGAAGCTGTTAACACAGAAGAACAAGACAGAAACTCTGGTTTCTGCTCCCTGCCACACTTCAGCTGCTCTCTGAACTCCCAAGGAGTGTGTGCCAACACAGCATCCTGCAGGCGCACCCAGCCTTGCAGGTGGGTGTCTCCTCCTGCAAGGCTAATTATGAAAGAAGACCCAAGGCACTCCAGGGTTTTGGTATGCTTCCAAGCTGTGAGCCATGCCTTCCAGCAGCACTGCAGCTCTCTGAGGCAGCAGGCCCGACCAGGGCTGTCCTTCATCCCCTGCCTCCATTCCCATGGGAGTGCCGCAGCTTAGTGCAGGAGGTTAGGGTTGACTAGGGAATTAATAGTGCAGGAAAAGCAGTTATGTTTGCTAACTGCCCAGTCTAAATCTAGCTGAAATTACCCACTGAGGATTATATCTTGGAGGTATTCTACAAGCCAACAAATCTGGGTAGTGACAGAAAAACTGGATTTCACTGCTGCTTGTGGCTGCTTCTGTTTCAGACCCAAAGAAATCACAGTATGGCATCCAGTCTGTTGCTACATTAATATGCACTTGTCTAGCAGAAGCTCCAAACTATTTTCTTCCTATCTTCACAGCCCTGCCTCACTACACCTACAGCATAAAATATCTACCAATCCAGATGGCAAAAGAGGCAGCTCCACAACACAGGGAATTTGTAAAGCCTCTTGCTATGGTTAGTCAATGCAGGTGGACAGCAAGTAAAACCCCAAGTGCAAAGTCATATCTGTTTCTGAGTTTTTGAGTGAACAAAAAGCAGTACAAAGAACCAAGACCCTCATATAATTTTGTTTCAGCCTCTGGCTTCCCTGGTAACCTCCTCTTCTCTGGGCTTCACTTTGGGAAAAACAGTCCTGATCCCCTTTATATAACACTGTCAGATCTATTGATGAAAGCCACCAGCCATGGCTTTCTTGATTCTACAGAAAAACCTCAATTTATGACACTCTCACAGAAGTCCAGATAGTGGAAAATATTTCCTGAATCAAAACTTCAGGCTTTTTGAGAACATGCACCAAAAGAAAGGCAGAGGGAGAGCAAACAACTCCCCAAACCTTCCTACTGTAAAGGCAAAAATGGAGGTATATTTTCTAATGAAGGTAAAGGAGCACTCTTGTCTCAGTTTGAGGCTGTTTACTTGAAGATGGGAGGCTGCTTTAATAAGATTGTTATATTTTACAGTTTTCACTATATTGCACTGCAATTTTGCCTTATGTTCTTAAGCCACATATACGCAATTCAAATTAAAGATGTTGTTGCCCTGACATCCTCAGTATAATCGTCTGACAAAAGATGTGAATGGATTGTCATCAGGCACAATCAGAAATCCACGCTATTTTGATTAGGTGAGCCATTAAGATAATGTATCTATTACATCCATAAGAAGAAAGAGATGAAATTGAACTGCATAGTTCTAGCTTTGTTGATTCTTTTCATATACACATCACCATGAACATAAATGCCTGGATTTTTTAAAACACACCTTCCAATTTATAGTTGGGGATGGGGCAAGGAAAGATCAACCAGCCTTTAAGCAAATTTATAACCCAATTAGACTGCTCTTTTTTAGTTTTATTGTTTGTTTCTTTGTAATTCAGCTCTCTTTAATTGGATGTCATCCAATTTAGAAATATCTATGAAACACAGACATGCTTTAAAGAGGACTTGGGTTTATTTAGAAATCAATGGAAGGTATAATCTACTACTATTTATCTTTATAAATGTATAAAACACTCCTTTTTTAACATCTGTAGACTTAAGAGGGCATTTGCAAGACTGCTTAATTAACTACTGTGCCATTAAAAGATAAAACAAATTAAGAGTTTAGTGAAAATCATGCTTCAGTAATATGTATCAATTTTACAACTTAAGTTTGTAGAGGGTTAGCATGTCAATATTGTCTTAAAATTAAAATATTTTTATATTCTTATTAATTTTCTGAAATATATTTTTATAATTAATGATAATTAAGTTATATATAAGTGATAATTAATCAGATTCTTAGTGCAATAACATTTAAATAGTCATTACATATATGCACCTTTTACATCTTAAATTCCTGCATTTTTTTCCTCTCCTATATGTGTTTGCCAACAAAAATTGTGCATTAGATGATAGAGGACAGCCTGGAAATTTTAACATTTGAGTTCTCTGTCATTTCTTTTCCCTCTTTTGCAGTCCTCCTTATCTTTTTTTCCTAGTGTTCATTTACTTCTCAGTGTGAAATTGAGAATCAGAACCCTTATCTTTCACACTTTTAAGCTTTCATGTATGTAGCACTACAAAGCAAAGCTGCTGATTTACCTTAACCACCTTATAGGTAGTAAGAGTCAGAGGTGCTAGGAAAAAAAGTGAGTAGGAGGAATCAATGGGAAGAAGAGGCAAATGAGATTACGTGGCTCAGTTGAGTCCCACACATTAGAACACCGAACAGTGATCCTTGGACACATACTGATGTGGTATGAGTTCCTCACATCTCCTCAAGGCTTTTGAACCACAGCTATTCTGTCTTAGCATATTTGGTCTCTCTACATTATGACCTTTTTGTTTTCCAGCAATACTGAGCCATGGCTGGACAAAGAGTCAGTTTCTCATATATCACCAGAGTAAAACAGACATTTAATTTACATTCAGATTTCTTCCACTTTATAAGGAAGAGCAACACTGAAATAAGAACCCACAACCAGGACCTTGTAGCTACAAGACTAACAACTGTTCCTACTGCACTATACTGAGCAAAATGCATGTGCTACAACATACTGTGTGATCAGGAGTATCAGATCAGAATTTTCAGATTTGCTGAGGGACACCTATAAAACCACTGGATAAAAATACTCTGTGCATCCTTTAGTCATGCTAGGGAGAGAATGTTAGTCTTTCTCAATGTCATAGTCTACTGATATTTTAAAATTTTCAAAGGGGACATTATTGATACAGTAAAAGCCGATAACACCCAACATTACCAAGAAGATCATCCCAATTAGAAAGCTGAAGAAAGAATGTCTCCATTTAGAGAAAACTGTGCATTTGCCTCCTTGCTCCTGAGATAACAGAACATGTCTCATTGTAGAGGTAGAGATGATTCAAACTCCAAATATGCCTTTAATGAACCTCTTGTTATTTATTTGACCATAGAGGTGGAATGATCACAGGTCCACTCCATCTCCATTAGGAAGTCTTGGGAGGAGGCAAGAGAAAAAGAAAGAAAGGGTGGAAATTAATTACCTCTATGCTTCTTACAACATGAGATAATATAATGTAAAAAAAGCTTTCATTATATTCATAGGAGAAGTTCATGTCTGGTAAACATAAGATGCAGATTGACTGAAAGATTTCAAGCAAGAAAACTGGTCATGAAAAGCACTAAATCCCTTGTGAGAAAACATGAGGAAAATGAAAAACTTTCATACCTAAACATAAAAAAAACAGTTCAAGAAGCTCTACCACAAAGCTATGCAATGACAAGGGTGTCCTCTTCTCTACTCTTCCTGCATTCACTCCAGGTCTCCTTGGACCTCCTCCTGCCCCCATTAAATTTTGTGACTAGCAGGCATGTCAGCCATACCCCATTATATATATACCCCATGTATATTATACATATACCCCATTTTCAAAAGCAGCAATAACACACTGCTCAGATATGGTTTTATTACTTAATTCTCATCTTAGCTTCTCTTTCCTAACCTTTGAAAATGGTGGAGAAGGTGTTAATAGCTATGGAGGACAGACACAGTGATAAACTGCAATGGAGGAACCTAGTGTCTCCAAAAGAAAGCTTCTTACATAATCACTGTCTGCTACACCATGTGACTGTACCTCCTGGTCATTTGAGGGGAAGACAGGAAATGGTGACATGTGAGCAATCCTCTACTCTTACTTGTTCTCTTTTCAATTTTGAATAGAAAAGTAGAGCCCTAGAGAGGTTCCTCGCCATTTGTCTGCAGTTGGAAGTAAAGGAATTTCTTCCAAGGAGAGAATACATCAATTGTGAGTTACATTAATACCAAAAACTGTTACTGATCTTTTTCAAAACTTGGATTGCCATAACTTCATTTTTTACAGTTATCCCTATCTTACATTAACATATCAAACATCCTTAACTTATATTAGCATACCAAACATTTTCATTTCTGAATAGGAGACATTGTAATTTTTCCTTATTCTCTAGTGCCCCATGCACTCTACTGACTCTGCACTCTTGACCATATTTTTTCACTTAAGGTAGCCCCATATTGCAAAGAGATCTTCTGCCAGTCTACTAATAAGAGTTGTGCCAAAGGAAATCCACTTTATGTTTGAGAAATTATATTGATTAATCACATTTTTTTTTACTAGCCAAACCCAGTATTTGGCAAAATGGTCAAGTTATAGTTGACACTGTTAAAAAAAAAATAAAAAAATTAGCATTAATATTCCCAGACTCTAGCAATTTATATACTCTGAAGAAAGAAGGATCCCTAAACTTCTACTCTGGAAAGAAATATATTTTTCCCTAAGAATCTCTGCTTTTAGCAAACTTAGAGGAGCCAGAATCTTACTTGAGATGGCATTTGCAAACAATTATCTAATGCTGGTTTCTAATGAACTGTTTTTATTTGTCCAAAAGTAGATGGCCCAGACCAATAACAGCATTGCATTCCTTTGCCAGGTGAACATTTAGCAAATTTTAGAGCTCTTTATTGGCTTCATTTTCTGTGCATTTTCACTACGGCCTCTCAACAGGAGAGAAGCAACTGTTATTTCTATCCACCTTATGCCAGCAGAGAAAGGCCTGCTCTCGTTAATGCACGCAGCCCTTTTAACTGGCAGCTTCCTAATTTTACATGTCTCAGTATTCTTTCTATCTGCTGCTCACTATAGCTCAGAAAGGAAGAGCTCCAACGAATACTGATTCTCCATAGCTTTTTATTTCTGAACTATTAAGGACCCCCTTAGCCTCTTAAAATTCCTGAAGCCATTTTTTTTCTACTTACTTGCAGGTCAGTCATTCTTGGCCTTCTCCTTTTTGGAAAAACAATTCTCTCTGTCTTTCAGGAAATAGAGTTATTCTGGGATTCTTGAAATTAGAAAGACACACAGCCTTCAGTTTACAAGGACAACCATTTATGTGCTCCTAAAGAATATTTCATTAAAAGGGTTCATTCAGATCTGACACTACAGAGCTATGCCACTGATAAACAGTGACCAGAGTCTTGTCCGAGCTCTCACAACAGAAAGTCAAAATACCTAAGATTGTACATCAAGGCCAGGCAGACCTTTGAAAAGGAAAGCTGTCATCAAGTAATTTCACAAAACCAGTTCTTTGGGAAACACAGGGGAAAGAAAGGAGGTGAGAAGGACATGAAGCTGACAGTTGAACTGTAAAAAGCTGAACATGCTTTCAAACATGATCAAGTGGTAGCATATGCAGAGTCACTGATCAAATCTGTGATTCAGTTTGCAATTTTGCTCTGGATAAATATTTAATAATAGATTAATATTTAAGCGAACACCTAGGGCACAGGTAGTATGGCAAACAGAACCATGTCAATAAAAAAAAAAGTATCATGGAAACAGGACCCTTTCCCTAATCTTGTAGATGAGTTCCCGACTCCCTCTACCATTTTGTGTGTGTTGTTGGAATTCAAATACAGAGTAAAGTCATAAATAATGAAGTAGCATTTCTGTCCTGCTTGAGGTCGGTAAAAAGTTGATCATGGCCTTATGTGCCAGTGACATTTTTGACAAAACTCTTGGGTTTTTCCTTTAGTCTATGACAAACATGTATGGATGGAATGTCCTCAGGTTTCACTAAATATTGCAATTTATTCTTTTATATTATCTTTGCCCTTTTGCATCTCACACAGAAAAGGTTACCCATTTACTCAGTATTCATTAAATTTTCAAATCTGACTCCCTAAACTTCAACTCATTTTTAGGCACTCCAAATAGAATGTGATTTTCAAAGATCACCAGGTGATACCCCCACTGTGCTGCTCATAAGCATTGCAGTGGTAGAACTATCCCATAACCGAAGCCAACACACAGGGAAGCATCAAAGGATTTTTAATTTGGGAAAACTGCTTATGTCAGTATGGTCATACCAGATTTTATGTGATATCAGATAAGAATGGAAACACAGCTGCAGTATTTTACCATCAATAGTATTGAATATAAGAGAGTGGAAAAAGGCTTTCCTTGTCTCTTTAGCCAAACTACAACAGAGTCATGGTGAGGCCATACTTCAAATTCTGTGTTAGGTTTTGGTGCCCTCGCTACAAGAAAGACATTGAGGTGCTGGAGTGTATCTCAAAGAGTGACAAAGCTGGTGGAGGATCTACAGAAAATGTCTGAGTGGTTGAGGGAACTCAGGAACTCAGACTCTTTAGTCTGAAGAAAAGGAGTCTGAGTAGGAACCTTTGTCACTGTGTACAACTACCTGAAAGGGTGTAGTACTGAGGTGGGGGTGAGTCTCTTTTCCAAGAAATCAGCAAGAACAACAGGACAAGAGGAAACAGCCTCAAGACGCACAAGGGGAGGTTTAGATTGGATATTAAAAATTTCTTCATGGAAAGGGTAGTCAGGCAATGGAAGAGGTTACCCAGGGAAGTATGTATATACCCTGTATGTTTATACCCTGTATGTATTTAAAAGACTCATAGCTGTGGCACTGAGGATATGCTTTAGTGGTGGGCATGGCAGTGTTGGGTCAATGGTTGTACTTGATCTCATGGGTATTTTCCAACCTAGATGATTTTATAATTTTAAAGGATTTTATTATCACTTTAAACAAAATTTCCTTGTTCAGATGTTACAGCCATTGGTGAAGGGTAGTGTCTTGATGGCAGTGCAACCATCTACTGACTTCAGGGGGTCACCATTGCATAATTCTCTTTCCAGAGAGTCAGCTAATAGATCTGGAACTTCCTTTTAAGGAACCCCTCAGAAAAAGCTGATTTTACATTCTCTAAATAATCTGCAATATTCCAAACCTATTCCTCCACACAGACGACTGAAATTTTGAGAACAAACTTCCACTGCATTTTCTTCTAGCAGTGTTTAGCAAGGCTCCACTCCTCCACCTGATTGAGTCCTTAAGTGTTCATAAGAAATAATTTGCTCCAGGACTGTTGCCTCCCTCTTTTGCAAGTGTAGGACTGGCCAAGAGTTCCCAAGGTTATCTGAGACTGGGATACTCAGATGACAATATGCAGTGAATAAATAACCAGGTCACAAACCAAGGGACAAGGTTGATAAATTCAAACCTTATATGAATGTTTCTATCATTCTTTTCCTTTTTAATACTCTGCTGCTTTGAATAAGTAGTTTATCTCTTCTAAGTCTTTTTATTTTATTCAGAAGGTACATAGCTTACCACACATGAACTTAATGGAAGACTGGAACACAGACTGCTTCAGAAACATGCATTTATCAAGTAATTTTCAAACTAGGTTTCTGTAAGGAATATAAAATGGAATAAAATCAATTGTTCTTTAGTTCTGCCTTAGGACTAGGGATACAGTGTGTAAAGAAAGAGGTTCTAGGGAATGTGAAATACATCAGAAATCAAGAAATCTGATTTTAGGGGCCTTTCACCTAAAACTGCCTCTATTACCCCTAGCATTTATATTTTGTAAGAATGCCACTTCATCTATGCCATGTGTTAATTTTCTGTAAGTGAGTAGGAAATACTTCCTTGCCTCTCAAGCATATTTTAGTTACAATTCATCCAGAATTGCAAGATAATCCACTATTTCAGTAGTGAGAGCAAAACAAGAGGAACTATGAAGTTATTCATTCCAGCCCAGTAAGACATTCAAGGACATTTAGGCAAAAATTATGACACTATCATGGATGGGAAAGAGAATCTAATTTCTTTTAACCAGTTCTTAGCAATTCTGTAACTGTTGTACTTTTTTAAAGTCCCTGAGTCCCCTTTTCAGAGAAACACCTACTAAAAGGTCTTCAACTTACAAAACTCTTGCTATTGTATCGAAAAGTGATAGAGCATGATATTTGTCCACTGAAAACTATTTTTACATCAAAAATCGCAAGACAGGAAAGGTGCACAGGAAAATTATTTTCTGGAAAACATAATCTTGTCCTACTGATCAGACAACCTGACACTACAAACAGCCTCATCCCTATTTGTTCCAAGCCAGTAAAATATCCTTACACATTCTCAGGAAAACCAACCAAAACAATCATATTAAAATAAATATCGTAGTGGTATTTGTATTCTCTGACTGCAATCTCATGTCTCCCTCTCAGTGGTCCAGAAAATTAAAACCACCTGTCAAGCCTTATATTACCAAATTAATTAGATAGCTGGAAGTTAGGAACAGGGAGCAGTAAAAGGAGCTATAATACATGTGAAAGGATGTTCATGAGCACATTAATTACCACCTATTGGAGGGAATTATGCTGACTCTTTCCATGAAATACATTAAGATGATTGGGTATTGTCCTGAATCATAATTGAATATTTACCTTTTTGACAAGAGGTATAAACTAGTTTATGAAACTTATGTTTTTAATCCACATATTTTTTAAAGGAATGGGAAATGAAAATGAAGACAGGTAAATAGTTTTTTTTTTTTTTTAATTGTTGTCTTTAAACCTTAATAGTCAATAAGATTTATTCTCAGTCAAGACAGGCTTTTTAAAAGTTTTGTATTAATAAAAAAAGAAGAAAAAAAAAAAGAAAATTAAAAAAAAAAAACATCAAAAATGAGAAATACCAGTTGTTAGTAAAAAGAGAGATAATCAATAATGATACTACCAATTATGGTACTATAAATGTTAAATCCAGTGGAACCGTTATTATTAGTTAACATGAACTTCGGTATAAAAGGGAGAACAAATGCAATCAAAATAATATATTTTTTGAATATACGATTACTCATTTGAAAAACAGTACAGAGATGAAAATATCAGTGCGATATAAGAATACAGAAGGAAATGTATGCAAAAATCTTTGAGCTTATTTAGTACAGTTATTCTAAATTAAGCTCATTCTAATATAATTATAAATGTTTTCCAAACAAGTACAATTTTAAAGTAAAAAGGTATTTTGTGGCACGTTGTTCTGGCCATAAATGGTGCGATAAGGATGATTTGAAGCTTTTGAGAAGCACGTTTTCAAAAGGTAGCAATTGCCAGATTTGAACACTGATGTAAAGAATGTTTAAAAAGGAAGAGTGAAATAAAAGAGCAGTCAATCGAGAGTTCATTTCCAAAATTACTAAAAGTCCTAGACATACGAGTCAATGATGGTGAATTTCCACAGTGTAACAAACTTACATATAATCAAGAGAAATTTCTGAAATTTGAAACTGATAATCAGAAGTTTCCTCTGATTTTGTAAAAATGGGATGGAAATATTCCCACACTTCCAGTTCATTGCCAGATCAGATCATTTATTGCACTGCAACAACAACAAAAACAGAATCAAGTTTCTTTAAGAATTTTATTTAAGAGCTGACTAATATTAAAGGCAAAGAATGATTTATGTTTTATCTCTGGTATTTTCAAACACATGCACATTCTTCTTTTAGAATAAGAGAAGTTTCTGTTTCTAACGCATATAAACTCCTACAAAATTATCATCTTCATTATATATTTCTACATTTTATTGAACTATATATTTTGAGGAGTATCAACACGCTTCTCAGGGGAAATGGTATTAAAATGTGCAAGAACTAGAAGGAAACCTCGTGGAAATATAATTTTCTTCCAATTTTAAAATAATGCAGCTCCTTACTTATACCCTCTCAATATGGTATTAACCAATTCAGTGCCCAGTGGACATTATCTATTTGATTAAAATATTTTCTGATTTCTTTGGGGGTTTTCTGTTTGGCTTTTTTTAGGGCAGGGACACCTTTTACTGGAACAAGTTGCTGAAATCCCCATCTAACCTGGCGTTGAACATTTCCAGAGAACTATTTTAAATACAAGTTTCTTCTAGTGCACATTCCAATTTCCAGCCAAAATAGCAACCCTCCTCTTTCTACAATTTTTCACAACTCCACTGAGTGAAACCAGAGAATTTTGATATACCTCATACTTTCTAGCTGATAAAACCCAAGATCCAAAGGTAACTTAGTGCAGACTGGTCAGAGTAGTGGTCAGAACAGCAGAAGGTCCCCAAAGGAAAGACCAATGTAATTATTTCTTGCTTGATAATCAGCCAAAATCCTTTCTATAAGAGTTGAAATATCTCAAAATGTTGTGGCATATATGCCTCCTCCTGAGAGCTTTTAAATTTCCAATTATAATGGCTACACCATAAACATGACCACTTAAAGAAAAACCCGTCACATTATCAAAAACAAGTATGGGATTGAATCCAAGATCATGGCAAAATTTTACACATTGGTTCCATGGTGAGATTTTCATGTTATTCAGTGAAAGTCTGCAAAGTTGCATTTACTTCCTTCTTTTTCCGATGTCTTTCAAAAGAAGAACATAATGCTGTTCAGCTCAAATTTGAAAATATTTGACTTTAAGATAGGACCAATTATATGAGAAAAACTAATGTTTCAGGTCCCCTGCCCAATAAAATAATGAGAAAAAAAAGCAACGTGGCATTGACAGAAGTTAGGCTGGATCCATTTGCAGGTTAACACTCAACCACATTTTTAAAAACTATTTTCTATGAAAAAAATTCCAAAAACCCTTGTAAAGTTTCAAACTAGATAAGACTTCCAAGTGCTAAAGGTTAACTCTTTACTTAAAATAATGGAATATCAATTGAAAAATTTGCTGACCTTATCATGGAGGGTCTTTTAAAGTTGGAAGGTCTTTCAAAACAGACACATTTGTCAGAAATAATGGTGATATAAAAGAATATTCCTTAGGGAGGGAAATAGATCAAATGAATTTTCAATGTCCTTTTGCCTTAGTTTTAGGGGGAAAGACATTTCAAATTCATATCAGATTTTCCTAAGATTACTCCTTCTCTATTCCTAATTTAGACACAATTTAGAGCCAGGTTTTTTGACATTAGCACTTAAAATCAAGCTCCTAAATTGATGGTGAGGCAACTAAACAAAATATTTGACTCAAAGTACTTAAGTAACCAGGACTTATGCAGCACAGAGTTCTTCCATGTTCTACAAATATTCATGCAAATAAGGACAGTACACCAACAGGTCAACCTTAAACCAGAATTCATGATCAGAATTAAATTGTATGTCAAACAAGTTTCATTGCCTCCTTCTTTGCACTGGAAAAGCAAAGTTAAATTCTTCTATTCACTCAAAATTCCTCTATTACAAAGTAAACAAGTGAAAGCATTCTCCAAAATCAGTGCAGACATCCACACTCAGTTGTTCCCAGAATTCTGAATGGAAGGATATTCTGCAATGCCTCCTATTTATTGCACAGGTTCTTTAAAGCACAATAAACTTTAACCTAGGAAATTGCATTTTTAAGAGACAAACCCTGAGGCCTCTCCAGACCCTATCAATTCATCTCACCTTACTCTATTTTACTTTTATTATTTTACACAGTGGTCATGATCTATACACCATGATTGAACATTTCTGACCCTCAGGAAAAAGACATGCCTTCAAAAAGGATTTGAATTAAGAGATGGGAAATGTTTCAAACAAGGAAAAGAGAGAATTTTCAAACATATTCGAAATTATGGAAAAATTTCTTCAGCCACAGTAGAAAGAAAAACACACCAAAGCCTGAGGAGTGAAGACTAAGTAGATTAACAGAGAAAATAAAGGACAAAGAAGTCAAAGTCCATGTGGTGCTGTCAATAAAAAGATTGACTCATTTCAATAGATTATTTTTACCTACTTAATGTACTCCTTTGAATTTGATAAGTCAACTAGATTAATGATTTTCTTAAGAGCAATTAGCTTTGACCCTCCTTTAATTCTAACAATAAATTTAAGAAACAGCATGTTTAAACAAATAACAAACCAAAAAAAATCCAGCCTTAAGCAAAAACAGGTTAAGAATTTGAGGGAAAAAAATATCCCAGTTCAGCTCAGGATAATCTATGGATAAATCTCCAACAGATTTGGACTTGCACCAAAAGCCTCAAGTGGTCTACAGTGTAGTATCACCCTGCCATTTGTTTAAAAAATCAATGAGTTTTGAAAGAAAGCAATGAGCAATTTTCTTCAATAAAAACATTTCTAGCTAGGATGTAATTTTTTAGAATGAATAATACAGAAAATCAACTGCATTCAAAAACAGTGATAACATTTGGATATAGCTTTAAAAATGGGTAATACAGATTACATAAAGATATATGGAAATACGCAGGAAGTGAGAAGTAATTTCTTGCTATGAAACACATCGAAGACCAGGGTCTCTCATGTTTGTCATGATGTGAAATAAAGTACCAGGTGAAATACCCCAGAGGGATTCAAATTCTTGTTTGATGAAATAATGCAAAGAAATCTTTATATGTATTCCAATAGTACTCCCAAGCCTTAGCAGTTCGCTTACATGTTTTTCAGTCAAGAAGTGTGTGTTCCCTAGCAGACAGGATAAAATTATGTAAATGGAAAGGTACCATATGTGATACACAGTTGACAGTCTAAAATTAAAAACTGTGAGATCCTGGGGGGAAAAAAAATAGAAAAAGCAAATGGTAGGACACTGGAGATTCAAGGAAGAATTAGGAATAAGAGACCAGCTGCCCTTCTAGTGTTTATAGGCATCCCAGCAAAACTGAACACTTAGGGGTGATTTCCAGTTGACTGATGTATAATGCAATTTAGCACAAGGAAACAGCAAAGTCTGACAGCTATCTGTGGGAAACACAATAAAATAATCACTTGGCAGCCACCGCAGTAACAATGGTGGGTACCAATGCCCACTTTGTGGACATTTTGCGTAACTATGTCTTGACAGAAGAAAGTGATGAACAATCCATACCCTGGCGTTAAAGGAAAATGCCGTGAATGAAGAAGGACATAGAAATTTATATCTCAATAACCTCAGCTGCTCTGGAGGGTGTGTTTTCTGTCATCCTTTCTCTATGTAATGAAATCTTTCCGGACTTTGTGCATGCTGGCTAGTTAGAGATCCTGATGTACAAATGTTCACTGATTCCTGCCTCCAGTAGTCTCGCACAGATACTTTTCACACCCTAAAGTTCCAGGAGGAACTTCTTTGAATGGAAGACCAATGAGGTCACAGCTGGAGTAAAATCCAAGGAAAGGGAGTTAACTAAATCCCTCTGGCTAATCTGGTAGTTCACGTAGTCTGTATTTACCCCCAAACTCAGAAAAGAAGGAACTAAGAAATCATATTCCATCTCATTATATAGCATCTTATATAACACATGCCCTCCCTCTTTCCTTTTCCCACTCCTCTGTATAAATTCACAATCCTACAAACCGTGCTGTAGAAGTCTTTCTGCCACACTTTCTGAGTGTGAAGATGCCTAGTATCCCAACCATCACTGCAAGGTAATCTCTCAGGGAATAAAACACAGGAAACAGAATTAAGGCCCAGAGAATTTTTTTTTTTTTTTTTTTGCTATTCATTTACCATCAGCATAGAAAATTGCACTGCCTTGGGCCTCCCTGCTGAAGAGTTCAAAGCTCTTTTACATGTAAAAGGGAATTAAATTCTCATAACTACTTCCCGTTTTATCCTCTACTACATAGGAGAGGAGATTCATTATACTGCTTCCTTAATTTGCTGCTCAAGGATAGTGTCTTCTTTGCCTGAGGTAATCTAGCCTTCTAGACTCTGAAGTACTGCTCTAAAATTGCTGTAGAGAGCACAGTCAAGAGTATTCAGAGCAGACATACAGAGAAAAATTCAGGGGGAGCTTCCTGTCCATCAGTTTTTGCCCATTGCCGCTTGTCCTATTGCTTGGCATCACTGAGCAGAGCCTGGCTCCATTCTCTTGACACCCTCCCTGCAGATTCTGGTGGACATTGATGAGGTCCCCTCTCAGTTGTCTCTTCTTAAGGTGAACAGGCCGAGTTCCCTTAGCCTTTCCTCAAGGAAAGAGATGCTCCAGGCCTTTAATCATCTTTGTTGTCCTCTCCCGGACCTCCTCCAGTAGCCCCATGTCCTTTGTGCTGAGAAGCCCAGAACTGGACACAGCACTCTCGATGTGGCCTCACTAGGGCTGAGTAGAGGGGCAGGATCACCTCCCTCAACCTAGAGGCAATGTTCTTCCTAATGCACCTCAGGACACCATTGTCCTTCTTGGCCCCAGGACACACTGCTGGCTCTTGGACAGCCTGTTGTCCACCAGGACAAAAAGGCCCTTTTCCAAGGAGCTGCTTCCCAGCAGGCTGTTCCCCAGCCTGTACTGGTGCATGGGGTTATTTTCCTTGTATTTCTGGCAGAGTGTGCCTGGGTTCTAAAAGCACAAAGTTTAATGGTCAAAGCTTTAAGCCAGGTGAGCCATGAGGCAAAGGGTTCCACAGCAGTTGCCCAATAAGTAATTTTTACTTTGAAAACACTGATGTTTAAGTGTTTGAGGGTTGTTATTGAATGCCACTGATTAATTTCAGATTGTTTCTCATAAATGCTCATTCATTTTCTCACAAAGGTTTATATGAATGAAACTTAAGCATATACTTAAAACTGATAAAGTTGATATAAAAATCACTAATATCCATTCTTAATCAAAATTTATATCCATTCATCTCTATTCACCACCATTTCTTTGTGTATTTCTTCACAATGATGTTTTTAGCAGAGGTACAGACTGTAAACACACCAGTAATTCTAGAACTTATTATGAAAATGGAGAACACTGTTTCTTATGAAACGTGGCACAGCAAAGTAAACCTAAAGATCCCAGTGATTTGTATTTTCTAAGTAAATTCTAGCTGGCAAGGTGAAAAAGCATTTTTGGCTTTAAGCATCAAGTTAAGAAAGCACAAAATCTCATTACTATTTTCATCTGCATTCAGGAAAACAGTTATAACGAGTAAAAATTTCAGTATCTTAAAAGGCTTGGAAGATTCTAGTGATAGTCATACATCCTCTCCCTACCAGGTATATTCTCCTCAACTAGAGTATCACTCTTTTATGAGTAAGTTTCCTTGACATAAAAGACCTGACTTTAATAACTCCTACTGAACTATGTTCAGTGTAGGTCTTAAAAACTCCTCTAAATTAACCAGGCAGTTGTGTTGTCTGCCTGTGTGCCTATGGCAGGGTTTTAGTCCCTCATAGACATGCACACACATGAGCATATATATATATATAAAAATGCACTGAGTACTCAGCAGTTCTACTCAGCATGAATTACCATTTGCTTGTCCTTGCTTATGCAGAAATGATTTATGGTGTGCTCTTTATCTCCCCTATCCTCCTACAGAGCAGTATCTAGACAGATACAGGAAAATCCCGTTCATAGGGTAGCAATGACTGTATTGCTTACAATGAAGAAATTCAATTTATTTGTCAGTTGTTTTTCTGAGAACATACTTTGGGAGGAAAAGTGAACCGTGAGATGTATGGACTAAACACAGCACAAATAACAAAGGAGACAATGGCCTGTCACTGCTACTTATTCCCAGTGTAGCACTGCTGCACATTCACAACATATGAAACTACAGACAACCAGGCTGTTAGTGCTAGTGTTCACAGGACAATTGCTTAGTACTATTTCTAAAATACCTTCACTCTTCTTGTCATCACTGCAATACATGTAGTACCTGGCTTTGACTATGTGTGTCAGACCCAAAAAACCACTTCAAAATACCCTTAATTTTAAATGTATATTACTTTAAATATTTAAGCATAAATTGGTGCATAAGCATTTTTCTTGGAATGGAAGAATATTTTTAACATGCGTATCCTGAAGTGCTTATTGAAGACAGAACCTGTGCTTTATAAAATCTAGTAAGTTTAAATGTTTTGGAAAGTCTACATGGGTTTCAAAAACACCCACCCAACACAGCCCTGACAGCTTTGTTACATGAAAGACTATTTGTAAAAATGCACAAAAGCATCTTTCCATTAAACTTATGAAAGAAATAAATTGAAGCTAAGATCTTAGGTAATTTTACTAATCATTGACTTCTAAGATGATTTAGGAGCTCTATTGTAGATGTATGTCATGGAAAGATATAAATGTTGTTCACATAAAAAGTTAGCCTTTTTAAGACCCCATTTAATCTCTCATCTTCTAATGAGAAGTGCAGAGCAAAGTCCCTCTGTATTCTCCCAAGCTGATTAACCGCAACAGGAATTTATACTTTCTTTATACACAATGGGGCCTTATAGCTGTAGTGTCAGGAAGATTAACTATTTTCATACAAGGACCAAATACCTTTTTCCCTCTCCTTGTACAACAGAGTTATAGCTCTATTATTAATAGCTCTATATAGCTCTATTATTATTTCCTTGTAAAGAAAACATTATTTCTTGTTTTAGTCGGGTTTCTCTTCGAAAACCCACAATGAAAGCATGCGCTAGGCTTCACAACTGGGTTTTACTTGGGGATGAAAACCTCCAAAATCAGCTCAAGGTAAGTATTCATGTTATACCTTTTTGGTTAAAGGAACCCTGGAATATGAGTATTTTATAAACTTGTTTTAAAATCTATAGGCCACATTCTCCCGCACAACACTCAGATATTATTATTCATTATATTGCTTCATTTTATCTACAGACTTTTCCCACCTGGTTAATGTAGGCAAATGTTAATTCCTTGGCTTATTCCTTTAGATACATTCCCAACGATTCACCTTCTCCTTGCCATGACCAGCATCTTGACCAGATGTCTTGTGGAACCCACCCTGCGTGGTGAAGTACACAAGACAACCATACGTGCAGACATGCAGCACCAGCCAGTCCTCTGGTTTCTATCCTACTGACTTTCTATTTCAAGCAATGATATTGACAAGCATTAAAAGACATAAAGATCACTCCCACAGTGAGGAAAAACATGCTGCAACATTTGTGCAACCACATAGCAATGTTCAGTGCAATCAGTTGTGGGAGGAGAAAACCATTTTATTTTAAAAGGAAACCAGTGTTGCTCATACAGCCAAGCCTTCATATGCTCTGAGATGCTTCCATCCAAGCAGACTGTGCAACATTACAGGGACAAGGTACATGTACCCAGTAGTTTGGCCAGAATTTATTGCAATGACATAAGAATGCAAGGGGCTCTGTAATGAGCCTTCATTACAGCTTGTTGGTTTTTTTTTTACAGGAGACTGTGTGCTTTTTTTGATCTAACTATGGTTAAGTAAATTTGTTTATCTGTCCTCTTTAATTTCTGTGGATTTCCTTTAGTCTCTTGATGTATGTTAGGTTTCCAGCTCTGTTATCTTTCTTTTTGTCATTATTTCTTAATGGCTTGAGGCTGTTCTGCTCTGGGTGCAGGCTCTCTTTTCTCAGTTTCTTCTCTTCTTTCCCAGACTGGGTGCCCTGAGAATTAGCATGTTGGTATTCTGTGGTCTTCAAAACATGGGTAACCTAGTGTCACCTATACCTGCCACTCTGAATGCCTTTCTTCCTTTCTTTCTCTTGCTTCCACATTCAGACATTCTTCTTCATTCATGATTCACACCAATTTTGGTGTATCTACATTTAATGCTACTACAAATCTGAACAACAAAATTTGCCCCTGCAGATTGAAAGAGGTATTTCAGAGCAACATCAGTGTCAGAGAAAGCCTGGAGAGGGGCTGATGGTTTCAGAAGAATCTGAAAGGGGAGCTGGATCCAGAGTATTCTCCAGAAGTGAAGAAATTCTGGAGGAACTGGGGGAAAAATATATGTCTGTTCACATGGGTCTCCCTGCTGATCACAGGCATGAAGGAGATTAGACTTAACACATTTAAGTTTGCTTGGCTGGTTTCTGACCAATAGTACTAATTTGTTTGTTTTTTTAATCATAGATTTAGCTAAGCAGAAATTATGAGGGAAAGCAAACATTCATTATTACTATAATCAAACAAGCATGCTTACAGAGAAAATGCTTGGTGATGCTTTACTGTGATACTTTACTATGCCTTTCACATTCAAAACCTCTTTACCTGGCATCACAAGATGATCAAGGGATATTCAATGATGTGTCCTTACATCACTGATACAATCTCAGGAATATAATGACTTACAAATAAATATGGTGCAGCATAATTTTGTGGTGCTTTTTTTCACTCTTTAAACACACATGTATTTCATGAATCTTCCTAGCTTATGAACATTGTTTGAACCCCATAGATCTCATAAATGGCATAAAATTTCAATCACTTCAAGCTTGAAAATAGTTTATATTTATCTCCCAACCTAACAAACTCCAAACTCACAAATTATCATGCCCTCATGCTTTATTGTTTTACCACCTAATGTTTTAAATTAATGCCTTATTCTGCATTAAAGTCATCACAGATATAACTCTACTCCATTTCCATTAGGTCAATTAACAAAGGTGTTTCCTAGATAGATATTGCACCTTAGAAAGGCCTTTCTACCTGTTCTGCTACAATTCTAAGAAACCTCAATATCACCAATAAGATTAAACTTCCTTATTCTCTGGGTGAGAATCCTGTGACAATATCAAAAATCAGTAGATATCCTATTTATGTATATTTGCATGTAAATAACTGACACCCAGTAATCTCAAGTTTTACAGAATGTTCAGGGCAAAAAATATCCCCAAAATATTCTGTGTAATTATAAAGCAGCGGCATATTTTTCTGCTTTGAGTATCATCAGGTACCTTTGCCAGCAAAACATACTTGCTCAGAAGTTTCTCAAAAATATGACAAGAGTTGTGGGATTCATGCTGTTCAAACACCTGTGCAAGTTTGTCTGATAGATCTGCTTCTCTTTTTTTTTTTTTTAATTTTTTTAACAAGACCACAGAATGCATAATACAAGGATACTTGCATGTTCCTGAAAAAACACAGATATGCAACCAGAGAAACACATAGGAAGGGCCATTGACAAAAGATACAAATCAGGTAAAAGGATTTTTGAAGCTATATCATGCTCTGTGTGACTTAAGATACAAGGTGTTACATTCAGGTGATGTAACGGCACAGCGAAAAGTGAGGTACCCTGACACAAAGTGAGGGAGGCTTCCAGTATTATTCGTCTGTAGCATGTACTTTTCATGCAATTAGTTTTTCTCTATTATCTCAACAGAGTCATTGTTTGACAATTGTGATTTATCACTTAACAGTTTCTTGATTAGAGGCAGGCATTTGCTCCTTTGTTTTGTTGCCAGGATTGAAGTCAGGAGGCAGCTATAGTCCTAAAATGGAGTGCTGTTTAAAAATTAAATAAAATAAAACAAAACAAAAATTTTTAATTAATCATCTAACCACTAGGGATTTTACAAAAATCAATGATAATACATTGATATTTTCATGTTATGAGTATAGATTTTAACAAGATTTTTATCAGACAAGAAAACATTTGCCTTCTGACAAGACACAGCAAGCTAAAGCACAACTTAAAAATCATTGACTTCACAGTTAATTCATCTCTTTTAAATATTAACAATGCAAAATACGCTGTCTGACAAGTCTGAGAAATGTTTTTATAAAACATTTAAATACCCTCATCAAATAGAAGCAGTTCTCTGAAAAACAGTAACTATTTACAAAGTTACATCAACAACTAAATTGCAAGGTGTCATCAAAAATACAAGGTTATGACTCTTCTAATTAGAAGCATTTAGAGACAAACATATAACTAATGTTATAACTAGGAAATGATCCCCTGAAATGTACTTTTTTTTTTACTTCTTTTTTTGTAGATACAAGGAACTCCACTAAAAACTGGGACAAGCTCATCAGTTCATAAGTAAACCCACCTCCCTTGATATCACCATATCCCCATGCAGTCCTCAGAATCTCTTTAAAAAGTGCTTCTACATGTCCCTTCCAACCAGAAACTGTATTTTGTAAGAGAAGACAACTGGAAATGAGTTAGGATACAAACATTTTAAAGCATGGTCCAACAAATTATATGAATGCTGCTAGATATCATGAGTAGCCCAAAATTTATTTTTCTAAGAGAAAAGAACAGATCAGCTTTCACCTACTATTCTTAGCAGGGATGTCTTACTACAAGGACAGCCTAAAAAACCCCTAAAGAACAGTCAAGGCAATAGAAAAAGTCTTTGGGTTTGGAAACAGCTGTTGTAGTATAGAATCTATGTGTTTCTTCTACTTCTAGAGATCCTGTCAGCAGCCACACAAAACCCCCTCCCCCTCTCTAAAGGCCTTTTTGTAAAGACCTCAACTATTTTGGTGCTAGCAGTTTTGAAACGTTTTAGTTCATAAGATTCCTAAAAACTGAAAATTGCTGTCTTTTGGAAACCAGATTTTCTTCATGTGCTCCCAAAGGAATAGCTTCTGAGTTACATAGCATAACCCCTTTAAGTATTTTGCATGGAATTGTGGCATGTATTTACCCCCTGCATTTTTTATTTGTTTGTTTTTTGTTTTTTGGTTTCGTTTTTTTTTAATTTATCTTGCCTAATAAACATGTTTTACAAGACTTCAAAGGCAAATGTTTGCAGTTTCATTTCCAATGTTCTATTTCAGATTTTCCAACTGAAATTTAAACGTTGATTGTGTACATTTTTTAATGGTGCTAATGTGCGGTAATACAGTTTTCTTATGACAAATCACATTAAACTAATGAAGTTGACAGATGCAAATTTTCATGGCACTTGATGTTTTTTGCTAAAATAAAATATTTTTTATAATATATGGGATTGCTTGTTCCCACAGAAGTAAGAACTGACAGATGACAGGATTAAAAAAAAGAATTAAGAAACAATTTTTCCCAAATAATTTCCTTCTGTTTGGATAAAGAACACAAGACCATAGGTATACATCAACTCATACTGTATTTTGTGCTCAAATTTCTCAAAAAACCACTTTTCTGTTTTGATTTGTTCAAGGACCTTGCTTTCAAATACTACAGCAGTGCAATATGCAGGACAGCATGCACATACTGGTTAGCTGCTACCACTGCTGTTGAACCAGGTTATTGTACTGCCAATTCTATGTCCAATCTCCTGTTAAAATTGTATGAACAACTTAGTTCTTATGCTCAATTCCTTGAGTTTTCTCAAGATTCTTAAAAATGTATGCAAGCCTCTTAAGAAGATAAATATTAACAAATGATATTTGGCAGCATCTATCTTGATAAGAAATATTGTGTAGATTTAAATCTATGCAATATCAAGAAACAGAAGGGTTTTCTTAATCTCCAAAAGAAAATAAATTTTAAAAATAAATAAAAAAAATTAAACTTTAACAAAAGAAGTAGGCATCCTGTAAAAAACCTCAGAAATAAAAAAGACCCTCTATAGTAATGATTTACCATTCTTGTTATTACAGTAACCTCAAAGCAGGAGGGGATGGTTTAAACCTTATTCATAATTTTTGAGCTCTTGAGTCTGACAGCTGCAGTATCATATATCTTGAGTTTGAGGAATAACTTAAACGAAGGCTCCTTAAAAGACTATTCAATGTATTTCAAAAATGAGTTGTATGTGTGAAATAAATTAGTACTCAACCAGTTAAACCTACAGGTGATAGTTTACAAGAAAATAAAGCATATATCTCCTTCTGTAGACAAATTGTCTATACTGACTTGCAATCTACCCTTAAATCCAGCAAGAACAATTCAACGCTTAGGAACAATGAATCTTTCCTGTTCATGCATTTTGCCTGCCACCCTGGAGAAAGCAATATAGATTGTGGCAGGAGGAATCTTCTCCCTCTTAGCAAATACACACCTGCAGGACTTACAAGATGCAGTTACCTACCCACATGAAGGCCCCGAGTCAGCAAAATATATTAGTGCCTTCTCTCTTCTTGAATGAGTTCCTTTGGCTTTGGGAGGACCTGAAGTAAAACATGTTCATACCAGTGTGAAGCAGTTATGCACATCTACCTTCCACTGGGCAGATCCAGATGCTCGCCCACTCATTCGGTCCCACACCCTTTGTGCCATTGAGGAAGGCCTCCATTCATGCAAGAAGTCTTTGAGTAAGAGAAGCCATTCTAATTTTTATAGCATGAAAAAGTGCCTTGTGTGAATGCAATTACACTATGAGCAATGACAGAGGGAGAAGGTGTATTTGCTGCATGTAAGTGTGAGTTAACACATCCTTCTGAAACACAGGCTCTGGACCTTCTCTGGACACTGAAAACAGGAGGGTGAACTTACACAAATAGGACAGAAAACCACCATAAATACTGTATCTGACAGTAAAAGGGGTATGCCATTTGGAACAAATAAATGGTGATCTGGTAGGTACTTACCCTGGTCAACATCAGAGCTGTGCAGGTTATTGACTTCCAAGCTAGCTGTGGAGGACCAGGCAGGAGCAGGTTTTCTCTCAAAGATTCCCACAGTTGCAATAGGAAAGTTGTGACTGGAAGAGAGGGTCCCATGGAGGTGGGGCAGAGCTTCTTCTGACACAACTTCCTTCTTAGTTTCTAGGCTTGCAAGTCTGCCTCGACACTCCTGTTTCAGTGCTCCTGTGTCAAGAGAAAGGTTGAGCCCCAGACAGCTCAGTAAAAAGGGCTCCAGGACCCCCAACTTCCCCCAGCTTGTTTCTGGGAGGGCTCTGAGGGGCTGACTGCACTCACAAAAAATAGGGCACAAATGATGAGAAAAATGTATTTTGCATAAGAGGAGTATATCAGGTAAAGTGTAAAAGGAAGCGGATCAGTCTCTTGCTCTCTTTTGTCAACCCCAGACACAGATCACCTACAGAAGCAGGAAGAATGTGAGGTTTAAAGACTGGTGATCTTTTTCCTTCTCTCTTTCTCTTTTCTGCCTTCATTCCTCTCCTCTCTCATTTTATCCTGCCAAGTGCAGCAATCATATTCTACCCCTTGCTCCGTACCTGAAGTTTGTTGTAGATTTGGGACCTTGTTAAAGTTCTTTGTAAAAGCTGGGAGCTTAGTAGTCAACACGTATTAGTCAACACTTCTATGACTAAATAGCAGGTTAGTTGCTAGAATTAATTGTACAATAAAGCATAAGACTTCCCTGACACCTGGACTGGTGTCTTTAATCAGCCTGACGAGTATTTATAGCAAACATCATGCCTGCTTCCAGGCCATGACACTACTCTGCCAGGAAGATGTGGAGAGCTGGTTACTAGGGATGAAACATATTTTGGTTTGTTTCTTTTGAAGCTGGAGACACGATGTATGAAGTTTCACTCAGAGGATTTACTGCAAACACTGTCAGGTGCCTCAATGGTACCTAAGGTCCTTTGGTAAACAATTAAGATCTAAAAGAACATTGTAAATGTTAATAATTATCTCTTTTAAGAAAAAGTACTTTAAATCCTTGGTAATTGCTATGAGAACATGAATCTAGGCTCCCTACTGTTAGTGTTATTATTTTGGCATTAACACGTCACATTAAGAAAAATAAGTTCTGCGCTTCAGGGGATTACTGCCAGCTACGAAAAACTCAAACACCTGGAGATGAATTAGAATAGCAATAATGATAAAGTTGATCTTTCAAGCTTAAAGAAACCTGAGGTGCAACTAAATTTATACAGAAATAGTATCATCTTAAAAAGCCAAATAGGAATCATCACTGTAGAGTAACACAACGGTGCCTCATGTCTCAGGAGACACAGAAGCTTAAATGACCTAAATATTGTATTTACTATTCCACCCTGTCAGTTTCACAGAGGCAGTAACATGTTTAAGCAACCTTCATTACAAAGCACTGACAAGAAGCAGAAGAAAAATATGGAGGCTCACAAGCAAATTAGAGAGTATCATCTTAATTAAAGCTGACATGACTTCTAACTAAATTCTTACAAAGAATTTCCAGGATATTATCCCCATCCAATTGTTCATGAAAAGATTTCAAATCAGATATGTAATAAAATTAAACTCCATCTTAAGAACTTTACGTATGTGCATTACTAAAGAATTTAAAATTGGTATGAAAGAATAAAAATGTGAATATTTTCATAGGGATTATTTAGCAAAATTATTAAATATCACTTTGGAAGGAAGGACTATCACTGTAATTAACGCTGTCCAATTACTAAGAAATGTAGCTGTAATAGCCTTTTTCTCCTTCAATCACTGCAAATACGCCAAATCCCTATATGGAAATAAATACATTTTTAACTCCACTGTTGCATTTCAGGTAAAGAAAAGGACAGTGTGTGATGCATAATGTACATTGCATATATGGAAAATCTAATCCTGCCCACCCTGAATTTCTTGAATAAATAATGTTCAGTGTTGATGCTATTGCCATAAAGAACTGATTTTCCTCTCATGTGCAATCTAACAGCATCAAAAGATGTTTAACTAATTTGGTCATCCATTCGGGAAAATGGGATGGTTACTCTTTTAAGCCTATGTGGAAAAAAATTGCTTTTATTATTTTGAATCACAGTGGTAGTCACTGAAGTATCTATTTCATCATTTACATGACTGTCAACAGCCTCTTAGTCTTTCACTTGAGAGGGAAATTTAGCAGCAGCAGATTTATCTGAGCCAGGAGAAACAGTATTTGAACTGTTTTCTGCAAGAGGAACATTTTCTAAACCTATTTTAAAAATGTTTGAATCAAATGTCAACTGAGCTAAAAGGGCACAAGGGTAATGTGCAGCTTCAAGATATGAATGTTGTCTACGTAAACATGTCTTGGACCACAGTACAATTTTGTATCAACAGTTATGTAATGGAAGCAAAAAATCCTTAGCATATGAGCTACCTTGTGTTCGCAGAATCAAAGTTGCTGGAGGCAACTTAATTTGGCATTCAGTAGATTCAATAGATCTCAAATTTAATGGTTTCTGCTTAACTTGTGTAAATAGGAAAGAAGCAACTCCATGGAAGTCAGATCTGTATCACCTTCATATTGCATATGTTGTTCTGTACAGATCAAGCTATTCCATTTCTCAGTGAGAGAGATAATGTGTCACTGGCCACATATGAAAAGCCAATTTTCTATTCAATTATTACATTAAAATATTTGAATGAATTCCTTCAGAAATTAATTATTATTACTTGGATATGAAAAAGTGTGTTAACACTGGGATTACAATCTGTTTATCTAGGGCTGTTCTTGTTTATTTTACTTTTTTACTCAGACAAAATATACAAATATTGCTTTGAGCATCTAGTGTTACAGAGCATGGTAATACAGCTCCCTCTAAATGACATAGTCTGTTGGGAAATCTCATGACATGCTGAAATAGACTATATTGTGCTATGTTTATTTGTTGTGATGGTAGGGAACTCTTAACTGGGCTATTGCTTAATGTCATCTGAAAGAAAATGACAAATAGCTGTGTTTATTACCTAGAAAAATATATCGAAAAATGCTGAAAAGGCAATTTGGTATTAAGGTATGTAAAACACCCTCTAATGGCAAGCAAATGATTCACATGCAAACAGTTGCTTTAGAGAATGCAGTTAAACAGAGAAAACAATTTGCATAAAAATCCATGCCAGTGTCAAAACCTTTCTTCACCTAGTAAGAAAAGGGAGAATGTGATACTTTCACATTTCCTTAAAATACCAAACCAGTCCTCCACCCGTTCTGTTTTTCTTCTTTTTACCTTTTGCATCCCTGCTTTGTAGTTCATTTTACAGCTGAAATAGCATCAATGACGGTGAGCAACAAAAATATGTCTCTTTAGGACAAAATATAATGACTTTTTGGGTACAGAAGACACAGTCACTGACCTAGTAAAGCATTTTTTTGTTGCTACTTTTGGTTGGCATTCTCATAAGATAAATAGGGAAATATAATCCTGGTGAAACTACGACACAGTAGGTGTAAAGGTCAATGGTAAATACAACCAGGAAGCTGCTTGCCTGTGAAAATTAAAAGATGCATTTAGCATATTTTCTGAGAGATTTGTTTTAGGATGAGAGAGAGTGAATACTTAGCTGAGAGAGGAACAATCAATCACAAAACTGTAGATCTAGGATCAGCTACTTGCATTGAATTTTTTTTTTTTTTTTTAAATCAACAATAGCATGAAAAAAATATAAATATCCTATTCAGGTGTGTAAACAGGCAGTTAGGAAAGAAAACCTGAAAGAATGGGTTTAGACTAAAGAAAAGACAAGGAGGGGCAGTGATTACAGATTCAAATACAAAAGGCAGTCACAAAGAACAGAAAAATCTTTTCTCTGTGCCTATGAGCAATGAATTATGGATTTAAAGCACTGCAAGACTGATTCACGCTGAACACGAAATAAGGGTTCTGGGGTACAGGCATGCACAGGAAGAGCATCATGAACAGAACAAACTTTTCTCAGGGATCATTTGCCTTTAATAGGGTCTGGACATGCACACCATGAGTGATCTCAATTTGAGCTTCAGACAAATTCAACTAGGAAGGACTCTGAAAGCTGAAGTGGGGGATGAGCACATTTTACAGAAGATCTCCTGACACTAAAAGTGCCTAACAACATATCTCAAAAATTCATGATGGACATATACTGAACTGCCTACAGAAAGGAGATTATGTTTGTGAGATACCAGGTCTAAAGGGAAACCCAAGGTTGAGAGGCTTCCTGAAAGATTAGAAGATTTTGAATGCACCCACAATAAGTACAAACATTCTCACAATTCAGTCCTGTGACACCAAAGTCATAAAGGTCCCTTGACAGCTTCTGATGAGATTTCTCATTTTCCTTTAAATCACCTATAACACATCTGGGTGAGCTCTAAGCATTTCCACTCAACAGAAACCCTGAATCATATATGACTAGAGCATAAAGGGATTGACAGATTTATATATCTTAAGGACAGAAAGAGACACTATTATAACCTGTTCTGATCCTCACCTACAGGAAGGAATCATAAACATTGGAAAAAGCACATGCCATTAATATGACACAAAACTAAAAGGTACCTGCTAGATGATGTCATCAATAAATACTTATTTAGAAGAATTCTACAACCTTTACAACCACGCTTTTAGTATGATTGCAGTTTAAAAGTATTAAAGATTGTTCTGCAGATTGTTGTGCCTTGTGTAAAAAAGAAAAAGGCATCCTGTTCTTCATTGTCTTTCATTGAGAGACACACCAAACCCCAAGCTTCATACAGATTTTCAGAGATACATGGAAAATGATTTGCCAATCAACAATCTTTAGAACAAGCCTAAATACACTCAACTTGCCTTCAGAAGATCAATACTAACATCAAATTAAACCCAGGCTATGCATTTTATATACATACCCTCCTCACATGTTCTTGAGTCAGTGGAAGGATTGAGTTCGTGTATTGCATAGTCACCCACTTCTCCCCACCAACATGGAAACATCCAATACTCATTCAGTAAATAGCCTCAGGTAGTTCAATAGAAGAAAAAGCTTTAAAAATTATTGGCAATCACTGTATTAATTTCATTTTTTAGTAACTTTTTACAAATAAAATAAAATCATCATCAAATCTCATCCTTTCTAATATCACATTCTTATTGGGTCTTCCATATGGAATAATTTCTTTCAACAGGCCATCACTCCAAAGTATGCTATCAAATATGAGACATGATAGAGAAAAAAAATCAAAATATCATTCCAGCCAAGGTTGCTGTATGAATCCCATTTCCTCATTGAAAATGAAAATTATTGCTCTTACCTGCTGTTCCTACAAGCATGGACTTTATATGGAATAGTGGTTAGCATCAATAACAATACTCCAGAGTCAGAAAAAATTATCTATATTTGGGAACAAAAAATTACAGTTCACAAAATGAGGGACATGACAGAAACAAACACATGGACTTATCTCCACATAAAAGGGGATCCCTAGTGACTCCTCAGTTTCACTGAGATTAAATATTGTCATATGCTTCATATGCATTCATGATGATTTAAGCCTGGATCTTTAAAAAGCTCTCTTATGGTTAAAAAAGTGTGTTTTTTAATATCGTATCTGCCACTATACTAGTCTATTTCTTTCAATAAGTTTTTTTCATGTATATTTTTGTTTCCCCAGTCCAACAAAGTCAGACAAAACCATTTTAGGACTCTCTGGTTATTTTAGAAAGGTGTGGCATTTGTCAGCATGCCTCCTGCCCAGCTGATATTACCTTTTTAACACTACTTACAGACTTGCTTAGTGGGATGTTTGCACCTTTTTCCCCACTTCTTTATACATGCAGGTATAGGCAATAAGTGAAATCAAGACTTTTTAAACATTTTCCACAGATTAAAGAATTAAAATAAAAAAGTAATAAAACTGTAATTTTCATTCAAGCATTCATTTTAAGGATTCTCTATTCCTTTCTTTAAGTGAACTACAAAAAAAGTTTCCACTGAAACAACTGCATTCTTTCTAAGACAATGGAGATAAATTTTTTCAAAGTGACTTACTGTTTTTAGGGACAGCATCTGCTAAAAGACAAAAGACTAAAACTCACAATAATGTACAAGAAATTTATAACTGAAATGCAGGCTTTCAGTAACGAAGCACCAAAATTTTCAGCATAATTTTTAAAAAGAAAATTAAAAGAACTTGCAAGAACTTCAGAAGTGAAATATAAAACATATAAAAGTGAATAAAGGCTTCTATTGACTTGAGTGTATTTTAGCTTAATCATCAGGTGTTAAAACTGCAGGCTTCTAAAACCAGTACTGCAGGTCAATTTAAGAATATCTACATGACAAGAAGTCACGGGTTAGAAGTTATAATACCCCACAAGTTCCTTTTCATACTAATTTCAAACAATATTTTGGCTTGACAAAGAAACACACAACAATATAATTGTATGCACATTCACATTTCAGACACTGCCAAAGAGGGAGGTGATTCTCCCTCTATTAATTAATTGCAAAGGCTGTGTATGGCAACAAGGCTTTTAAGCTGGATGTTTCCATTGTGTCAAAAATAAGATGAGGCATATCTAGAGGTGGATTGCTAGTTTGGTTTTTTGGGGGCTTTTTTGTACTGCATCTTATATCAATTTAATAGATAGGCAGTCATTTATACTGAAAGTTCTCTGTCTCTGAATCCCTTATCTGTCCACCAAAAGCATCTTGAGATTTTAGGCTTTAAATCCAGATTTAAGAAGAACTTACATAAAGGAAAGGTAACACATTTTAACCACAGCTGTCTCTGAAGGATTGCCACCACAAAAGAAATTGCTAGTGCATGAAACAGGCTGAAAGGTTACAAAACTGACAGTGAAAATAGTAGACATTTGAATAAATGCCATTGTTTCAGTTAGTAGAGATCAAGTAAATTGTGCAGCATATTGGAAAAGATACATATTAATCAAAGTGCTTTGCTTAATTAGCAGTTGACGGCCGTATGCTTGGCACCTTAGTGCTGCAGGACAGTTGTGAAACTCAGTTAAACAAACACTAAGGCCCAATTGCAAGCCATTTGTTCTCATTCTATGTAAATCAACAACAAAGCATCCTACAGAGCAAAAAGAAAAAAAAATTATTCCTTCCCTAAAAGGTGAGACAGTGCCTGTGGAGTGTCCAAATTATATTATGCTTACATTATTATCAAGGTCTTAAATGATCAATGACTAATGCAATTTAAAATATTGTTGTTATTTGAGTAATCTAGTGTCAGCACATAAGAAACATCTGGTTGCAAAACTTTTTCATCCTTAGAAAGCATTAAATGCCCCAAGACCTTGCTCTCAACAGTACCTGATCTTGAACTGATAATACCTTAATATGATCCATCTCCGTCATCCATGCATCTATACAGCCCTCTGTTTCCCCAGGAATATCACACATACACAAAAAGCATCCCATATAAAGCAAGCCCTTCATAATTTTGAAACTAGGACTCTAGGGCACAGTTCCCCAAAGAGTAATGGTTTATAGATGACATAACTTTTGTTATGCTTCAATTACTATTTTCCACCTACAAGTCAAAAAATCAGTTTAGATCTTGACACACGACAGGGTACCACACTATCAATAAATGGGAGAGAAAATAACATCTTCTACCACACCTAAAAACAGGTGTTATTCAGACTAAAATCTCAGTTATACCTGTATGTATAGCTCTTTAGGTATACTGTGTACCTACATTTGTAAGAACTTGTGCTAGGGACTTGATCCTTAGTAATATTCTACAACTGAGGTTCTTCCACAGAAGCAGTGTTTCCAAATTCTTCAGGACTCACATACAGGTCTCCAGTAATGGATTCACCAAGTACATTCTAGGTTTTTTTTTCTTCAATTTTGCTGAGAAAACTTCATTAAACAGCATTTATAAACAATCAAGAGATATTTTGTACTCGACTTTTCATAAAACTAAAATTCAAGTCACTAGTGCTTCTTTAAAATGTTACCTGGCTGGGGATAAAAGAAAGGCCTCTTTTAATTTATTTTCTTTTAAAAAATTATTGCAGGGTAGAATTATATAACTACTTCTCTCTGCGGAAGAAGAAGGGCAGTTACCAGGAGGACTATGTGAGCCTGCTCACCTCAACATCTTTATATATGATCTGGGAAAAGGGATGACTTGTGAAGATAAAATTATTCAGGATCATCAAAATATAAGCTTAAAGCTGTACTGGTGGGCCTGAGAGATAATACAGAGACAAAAGCGGGAGCAGGTTAAATTAAATATAGAAAAGGGTATATAATGCACATGGAAAAATAACATTAACATCTACAGTGACCTATTCTACTGATACTAATTAAAAAAGATATCTTGTCATCCTGAGCCCTTTGAAAATTCAAAGTTCCAGCAAAGAAGGGAAAATAGAACATTTGCAATTGTTTTAAAAGGAATAACAATCACAAGTGTCAATCTACTACTGCTGAAGCCATTGATATGCCTAATTCTGATCACCATGTACAAAGACTATGCAAAAGAACTAGAAGATGGATGGTAAACAGCAAAAGTATAAGAGTGATCAGATGTGTGGAAAGCTATATAGTTTAGTTTTGAGGGGAAAAAAAAAGAAAGAAAAAAGAAGAAAAAAAAAGAGGAATATGTTTGAAGGATAAAGCACCGAATGATGTGGAGAAACTAAGCCAGGAATGTTTTCTGCTGTTCCTTCTGAGATAAGAACATGTGAATGATCAATAGAATCATCTCACAGCAAGTTTAAAGCAAATTAACAGAATTCTTTTTCCATCAAAAGGAAGGGTAACTGCAATGCACACTTATAAAATGTGGAGGCCGAACACAAAAATGAGTTTAAAAAGAAATTGACAAATCCCCTGAGGACAAAGTAATTAATATTTTTTAAATAAGGTGTTTCAGACATACCCCATAATTAAAAAGTCTTTTCTGATTATGAGAAATATACAGGGAACATCTCAAGAAAACAAAACTTTTCCTTTTTCCGTGTCACAGATTTCCTAGCCTGCAACTACACAAGATGTTGAATGAAAGAAATTCTGCTCTTTAGAAGCAAAGAAGATGGCTTTATACATTGCAAAAGTGTGTCTCATTATATTTTTTCTCCCCTGCCCAGCTGAGGAGGGAAGTGATAGAGCTGCTTTGGTGGGCACCTGGTATCCAGTGTGGGTCAACCCATCACAGTTTACAACAACAAAATCACTGTCCTATGCTTTTGGATCAGTTAACCCAGTAGACCAGTTTTAGGCAGTTGAGTAGAAACTCGAATATGCTTTGACTGGGATCCGGTTTGCACACACACACAAATTCACATGATCCTGCAAACACAGGTAGATTCTTGTATAAGTAAAATTTATAGGGGAATGCAAAACTGGGATGTAAATGCTAGGTTTCACATAAAAAATCCCAATGAAATGCTTCTGAAATGAGTACTGCTTTGGGTAGAATCATGAGCAACCCCACTCTTCCTGTCTACCTCTCTTGCGTGAGAAGCTTTGCACAAACTTGAAAAGTAGCATCATTTGTGTCTAGAAGTGAAAGGAATGCAAGACTTAAAACTGGCACTTTTAAAGGCCATCCTTTGCAGATAATGAAATAATTAGGGGAAAGGCAGAATGTGCACGGTGCAGTCTATCAGGAAAAATAAATAAGCACCGATGTATCCACAAACTGACCTACTTATACATCTACACTTACATTTTTGATGTAAATATCGACAACACAAACAAAAAACTTGCCATTGCAAACATTTTTAGGTTCAATACATGAATGAAAAATAACTTTGGCAAAAAGCATTAACCACACCTTAAAACTCAGCATTCAAAAGGAAAAGAAAGGAAGAAATAGATGAGTGAGGGGAAAAAATCTGATAGATTTGAAAAAGAAGATAGAACAGTAGGAACAAGATACATAAGTTGGGCTGCGTGAATAGGCAGCAATGTATTGATGAGAAACTAACCCTGGGCTTTTCCTTTTGTCTCTACCCACATACAGCAAGCAACTGGTTCTACAGATGGGTCAGTAAAACTGTTTTTCAGTACATGAACAGTTTACAGCTTTTCCACTCATGTACATGTGTGTAACGTCAGCCAGTCCTTGGCTGAACTCTATGTTAGCATGATCAAGGAGGTGGAAGGGTGGATTTCTGAAGAAATGGAGAGCTAGGAAAGTCACAAATATTGATTATAATTACATATACTCAAGAAAAACCATATAGTAGTTTTAAAAGCGCTTTACTTTCCCTTTGTGGTGGAAGTCTCACAAAGGGGTGTATAATCTGGGCAGGTTTCCCCAATTCATTTTACAAACTGATGTGTTGCTCACTCTGTTAAGAATGGTCATTTTGCCCATGCCAACACAACCACAAGCACTGAGGACGTGCTTTTAGGCACCTGCTGGTACTCAGCAAGTCATCTGGAGAACACCATGACTTGACAGCTACCTCGCTGAATCAAAACAGGTGATGCTCACAGACGCTTTGGAAACCCCTAGCAATCCATTTTATTTATTTAGCTATTTATGCAGGGCTGGAGATACAGCTGGTATTTGTTCCCATTGCCTACATTTTGAATGAATTTGTCTGGCCTAGGCACACACACTGATGTTTCCAGCTAATATGTCACTTGAAATTTATTTTCATTACTGCAATTCTCACCCAGGAAACTGTTGATTAGTGTATTCAAGCTGTGTGCACAATATATCATTTTCTCTTTCACAGAGTAACGGATGAGAACATTGGAAAGTTTTGGTTTAATCCCTAAACTTACCGATTAGCTAACTTTGTTCCTCTTATTCTCACATATTCCCCTGTCAGCTAGTATTAAATCTAATTGATCTCTCTCCATAGGCATATGCCAGGATTCAAGGTGACAGAGATATCAAATTAGGATGAAATTCTCACAGTTCTCAAAATTGCTGTGCAGCTGGATTAGAATTTCATTGCTCATGAATGGCACAGTTCATGAAATACACTTCTGTAATAATTCTATCTCAATGCAATGAGGTGGTAGATTCAGCTGAAAATATTTTACTAGGAGAGTCTTATGTTGGAATGCTGACTCTACAGTATCTGGATGCTCTACAGTGCAATGCTGACTCCATAGAAAGCTTTGATACAAATAAGACAAATGATTTCCAGATGCCTTACAATTCCACAACCCCCTTGACTGTGGAGTTAAGCAGCTTTGTTGCTGAGCTTAATAAGCTCTCCAGTTACCAAGCTCCCATCTGGGCATATTCTGGGAAAGACAAAAATTCGTCCCAGTTTCTGATCTGTGGGCTGGAAATTCCGGTGGTGAAACTCTAGGTTGATAACAACTCAGAAAAAAATCTATGTTAACCTGAAAGGTCAGTAATGTTAACAGTTAACAGCAATAAACTTTGAAGTACATAAATGGACACTCAGAGGAGTAAAAGGAAGCAATAGTGTTCTAGTAGTTACAGAGAATAGCCGGTTCAGTAAATGAGAAAACAATAGAAAATCTTGGTTATTCTCAGGCCACTAAGACTTTTGCTATTGACCTTAAGAATAACAAGGTTTGATTGATTTCTTCCATGGTGAGAAAACGACAGGCATACATCTGCAATGTGTCTGCTTTGAAAGTCTCCAGATATACATAGATGGGAAGTCTTTGCAGGATCTAAACCTTGATAAATGACTAATATAACAGGGACCAAGGAAGGAGGGAAGTTCAACATCTTCCTCTTCACACAATAGTTTTCACTGTTATTGGTGACTGGTATTTACCTGGAGTAGCATTAGAGAACCTATTTTGGCAGGTTATCTTTTCCTCTTGCAACACTGTTTGTTTTTATAGTTTTTCCTTTCACGTATCCTGCTTTACAAAACGTAAGCAAAAAAGGAGAATTATATCACTTAAGAAGGATGACCTAAATGCCATGCCATTCTAAGAAAACAGCTTGGTATTAGTGGACTGAAACAAGTGAAGTGACACAAAAAACATTTAAGTCATCAGATCATCTGATAGACATGCTCAGAGTGAAGGAGCTGGGATTTTTTAACCTGGAGGGTCACAGGGGATCTTACCAGTATGTATAAATACCTCATGGTGGATAGTAAAAAAGGTGAAGCCAGACCCTCCTCTGTGGTGCCCTTGACAAGACAAGAGCCTCAACTGCAAAAAAAAAAAAAAAAAAAAAAAAAAAAAAAAAAAAAAAAAAAAAAGAAAAAAAAACAA
>VZTX01023507.1:54569-262360 GCA_013400915.1 Pardalotus punctatus
AAAAAAAAAAAAAAAAGAGGAAAAGAAAAGCAATAAGAAAATACTTTTCAGTGTAAGAAAAAGAATTGATTTACTGTAGGTATGATTGAGCAATGGAACAGGTTGTGAAAGGGAGTGGAGTGTCCATGCTTTGAGGTATTCAAAACTCAAGTGGACACAGTCCTGAGCAACCTGGCTTTGAGCATATGAGGTGCACTAGAATATATCCTGGGCCCTTTCACTCTGTTATCGTATGGTTACTGAATCTGTCCAATGATGCACTTTATTTTTTAATCAACCTAGGTGAAAAAATTGTTACATGAACTACCCAAAAAGACCCAATCTCCTTATAAGGAGAAAAAGGTTGTAGGGTGAAAAATAGAGAATACTTCCTATACTCTATTGTTAGCTCTGATCAGATTGAAACTTGAGTACATAAATTCCTTGTAAACACATTTTGTGTATTTAGCTACTACAGGAGTGATTGCTCCAGAAATAAATATGACATTTACAGTTACTTAAACTCCTTGCAGTGTAGGATTAAAATAGTCCAAATTCCATCCCAGGAGGTTGTATAAGAACTAAAACTGTGAAGAGTAGCACCTGATTTACAGCTAATTTAAAGTAAGAGATTTTATCCAAATTGCACTTTAAAAGCTGCAAGAATAGTACAAGTGTTCCAATTATAATTCACGTGGGTTTATTAATTGTTTCTGCAAGTACAACATGCTTATGTAAAGTCTAGTCTGAGACATCTTCAGTTAGATACAGAATAAAGAGACAAGCTGTCTCCAAGAAGTCAACTTGGTCCCTGGTAAGTGTTTTAAGAAAAGTATTTTCTACCCTCTCATTTTTGGCACTTAATTTTTATTTACATTGTGATTTCATAATCTTCCTGCAATTCCATTCCTGCATACAGTGTTGGAATAAAGAGCTCCCTAAAGCACAGAACTTGCTTCATATACCATTATCTATCTTACTTCCACTCTAAATTTTATTTTAAAAAAAATTAAAAATAAATTCAATTTTCTCAAGGAGCAACTTCTCCAAAAAATGTAACAACATACAAGTTCAGATAATCTTTTTCTAATGAACTTTCAAGCATGAGAGTATTTTTAAAATTAGCTGTGAAGTCTGTGACCAATATGTACGCCATATATGATTCACTGATAAATTATCACATGACACATGAACATATGAGCCAAAGAATACCCATCTCCCCCTATCAAACAGTGACTTGACTGAACAGCAGAGTTTAAACCCATGAGACACCTACACTAATTTCACTGAAGTCCATGATCTTGGAGCCATAAGATGGAAGTACCAAGGGCAAGTTGGAAGCCACGGAAAGCAAACAGAAGTGGGTTGTCTATACAGCCTTTCTACTGAACCAGGCATACACCAACAGCAAAGAAATGGTCCAGCTGCTTTCTCATCTGATGTCCAGTGCCAGACAATTAAAAAAATCAAAAATCAGGGATCCTCACTAAAGGGATCTCAGTAGGAATTGCTGAAAAGACAGATAATATCTGTGGGCCTGAATCTCACAGGTCCCAAGGTATAAAAGTGACTATGCTGCTCCCTGATGCAGCACATCCATACCTGACAAACACAGCCAGCCACCAGTGTTTAATTATTATTTACTGAATGAGTAATATTAAAATACCTGTTTGTTTAGTGTCAGCGAAGATTGAAGTGTCACTTTTAAAAATATTGCTCAGTAACATTATTTTAATGTTTTTCTTTTGATAAGTCTGATTAATACCACATAAGTGCATCTTTCAGCAGAAGCACAGATCAGTATTTTAAACAGATGAAAACTGGGATCCTAAAATTCTCACTTCTTCATAATAAGAAGGCATTAAATCAAATGAAACTTAATTGGAGAGAGTTCTGTGTTCATGAATTCTAATATGGCTCTTCAGCTTTAAAAATTAGGAGATTTTTATAGATGTTTAGATATTGATTGAAAGGCTTAATTTTAGTCAGTCAGTTTTCAGGTTTTGTCCGTTTTCACTTGTTCTCTGTAGCTTGCAATGATCATACTGAGGAAATGCAATTCCTTACAGTAGAGGCTGAAAGCGCAGCAGCACAATTACAGTCTTTTTCAGCTAATAATCTTCTAATGTTAATAATTGATATTCAGAAGACTTTTTCAGTTGTCATGGTACTCTGCATAAAGGATTTAAAGATGGGCTTATAGGAAGGTTAACCTGTATAAGAAAAAAATTATGTAATGGACTACATAAACGTAATGCAAGAGAAAAAGAGAAATCTTGTAAAATAATCTTTAGACCTTTATAATTATCAGAACCTGAAGAAAAAAGTGGTTAGATGAATATTATGGAGTTGTTATTATATAAAAGGTTTAGTGCAAATCTAGGACGGTCAAGTGTAATGTGGCAAAAGATGCCTGATTAATGAAAAAAATCGAAGAAGGCTGAAAACAGTTCAGAAAGAGACAGGAGAAAGATTTTTTTTTCACCCCAGTATGACAAGCACCACCAAAAAGTACCATTTGGAGATTTTTTTCTGAGGATGGCCCTGTTCAAATTCAAAAGAATAAAATTGATTGATCTGGAAAGTGAAAATAAAACCTCCATTAACTCTTCAAGAATATTAATTGGGTAAAGTAAAATAAATTTCTTTCCTTTGATTTTCAAACACATAAAAATGGTCTGGCTAACATGCAAGAGTATTGCAGAAATACACTTGCTGTTCTGAAAGTTAAAAATAACTTTTTAGTTTCTGTGAATTACTCTGAACTGCAAAAGAAATAAAATCCATCTTAAAAGAAAATAATAATAAAAAAAATTACCTAGCAGATATTTCAGGAAAACTCTTCACACAGTGATTACAAAAGACAATCATTAGAAATGTTGATGCTAAAAATACTAATGCAGAACATGAAATAATATCTCATCATTATTAAATTGTCAGGCAGTTGCCTGGAGAGAAGCTTAAGAAAATGTAGAAGTAAATCCATTCTTTTCAATGAATATATTATCTTCTTTAAAGTAGTCTTGAAAACTTTGCTAAAAGCCAACTCCATGCTGCTACAGACAAATTGATTTCTTAGTAATAATTGTGCTACCATGCTTAATCCACAGGGACAGGGAGATCTTATGCTGTCTTGTGCTCATGCATGTATCATTTTTTCCATATCAAACTCGATATTGAAGCAATTAGGTGTATTTGCTGTTCAAATGAATTAACTAAAGTAAGCAGGTGTGTTAAATCTACAGTTGGATGGTTTGTACCTTTGCACTATACACTGACTTTCAATTAATGCATGAGATTTAAAAATAAAAAAAAAACAGTGAAAATTAAATTAATAGTCTCCATCCAAAATATTTTCCTTTGGATCATGACCTGAAGAACTGCAGTTCTTACTAAATATTCTGATTTTAGCCCAGATTTCTCTTTTCTTTCACATGGCACATCTCAGTTATAATACGTTATATTTTGCAGGCACAGATGTTAGTCAGTAAGCATGCAAAATACAGACCTCAGCATCTACTGCCTGAACAAAGATGATACAAGTTGTCCTAAAAGCAGCACTGAGAGTCAGCTATAAGATCTATTGATCAAGCCACAATCATTTAGGCTGAAATTTGTTTGCCTAAATTTATTAGAGAATCAGACCTACTGTCATCATGCTTCCAGTGTCACATAGAAATGTTTATCAAATTGTAGAATTAACATCATTTTAGAAAAGGACACAGGAGTGTATTGTAAATGCTTGTCAGCTCAGAGAGAAAAGCCTTTGCTGTCTTCATATGTATTTTATTTTACTGTCAGTGTTTTTTATTTTTTCTGTAAGAGGTGTTATCACATACAAGAACTTTGCAGCTGATACTTCTAAAAATACCTTGTCCATTGACAGACAGAACTGGATGTACTCCAAACAGCTACATGTTGCAGCTGAGATGGAAATCCATAGCCAGAAACAGATTGCATGAGCAGAAAAATACTTGGACAGGCACTCAGAAAGTTGTCACATAAATAGGCACCTGAGAAGGAGCAGACAAACCCTGAAAAAGGAAAAAAAGGGACTTCTGGTCTGAAAACTGCTTTAATACTGACAAAAAACAACCCAAAAAAAGCTAAAGAAGAATGTAATCTTCACTGTGAAGCATGAGAGAATCCTTCAGTCAAAAAAGTATATTACAGAAATTTGACAATTTATATTTAGTCTAATTATTCAAGTATTTGTTATGCAATTAGTCATGAGATGCATAAGACAGGAATTCATGTTGAAGATACATTGAAGACAGGAAATTTTCTCATGGCTAAGCAGTCCCTGGTCCCAGCAATATCATAACATTATTTTTAAACACACCAAAGTCAGTTACCATTATATCATTAAGTGGTCTGGTCAGATTTGCCATTAACATTTTGCAGTTTTCAGTTTTCATTTTCCCAGAAGCACTGAATCTTTCATCATGACATAGAATGTTTCTCATTCATGTCAGCAACAGCATCCTATTTGAGCCTAATTTTCCCAAATTATATGTTTTCAAGAGGATAACTACTAATCAGGTAGAAGATAATGCTCTCAAAGTCAAAAATTGTTGTTAACTACATTTTTACATCTATTAAAAGTCAGCATACCTACACAGAAACATATGTTATAAAAAATAGGAAAGCTGTTTTCACTTCTCATACTTCTATGATGACATATGGAGTGTGAACCCTTTTTATTTTGGCCAGCTTTTCTTTTAAGCCTCACTATAATGATCTCGAAGGGTTTCATGCATCATATGAAGGACACCACATGTTGCTATTTTTACTGTTCAAAAGACAGTTATTAAAAAAAGTTTAACTTTTTTAAAATAAATTTTCATTGCTTTCACTTAAATTTCTTTATGATTTTCCCTTTTTATTACTTCTTTTTCTGTTCATTACACTTGGTTTTCAAAAGCTGATATTTCTAATCATCAATCTCTCCTTCCCCCACTTTTTCTCCGTTCTTGTGCTAATTGCTTAGGTTTTCACCCTTACCCTCCATTAACACTCACTCCATTCCAAGCTTTTTGTCACAGCCTTTCAATTTTCCCAGTTTTCACAACTAATTCCTATTTTCCTCCACACACTCATCTCACCCTTCTTAATCTGTCTTATGCCTGTCACTAGTTCTCTCTCTCTCCTATGTATTCAGTAATTGATCCCAAAATAGTTGACCCTCAGAGGAGTTCTCTCCTTAGAGAACAGAAAGCACTGAGGAAACAGAGAATCTGAAGGGAAATAGTGGCTACTGAAGCTGTTGTTGGAACCTGGCATCGAAAATCACCTCTTTGAGTCCTGGTTACTTTGAACACTAAAACCATAACTTTATTGTCTTTCTCCTTCATTTCTCTCCATTTTCTGTTTTCATCTTGTCTCTCCATATGTTCAAAGAACAAAAGTCCAACCCTCTCTTACATGGAAACCAAGAGGTGATTACACAAACAATTAGAATTATTTCTTCTCACCTGAAGGAATGCAGGACTGGAAGATCTTGTCACATCCTATGATTGAGAATTGCATTTCCTCTACTGACAGTATTATGGAAACTCCTTCGTGGAAGCCAGGTCACTCCTCATCCCAACCCTTATTTTGAGATTAAGGAATTTTTTGTTTTGAAATTGATTTGCTTAAAGTTCACAGAAAATTAGCAACTTGTTAAGGCTAACATTTAGTTTTAAAATAACCACTTAATAAAAGTCAGCATTCAGCTCCGGAGGGATATTGTTCAATCACAATCTTATACTATCTTCCACTGCAGTTAAAGAAGTGGCCAAAGGACAATATCTGTAAGGACAATACACTTCTCTCAGATCTTGTTGTGACATAAAGTCACAACATGTGAGAGTGACAGATTGCACTAATAGCAAAGTTTTTCTGCTTCATTTCCCTTTATTTTACATACCACTGTAAATCTGGAATAAGTCATTCCAAATTTGCAGTAATTTGAGAAAAACAAGCTAGGGATAATCCACTAATTTTTGTACTTTACCCACAGACATCTTGTAAATCTTCCAGGAGCACATCTGTAAGCAAAACTTCAGAGTAAATAGGAGCATTTCTTCAGTTGTAGAGTGTTTATAATATTATGCTGGGTCCTGGCATTAAGAATTAGAAACAAAGGTCAGCAAAACATATGCACATAGTGGTGGTTTTTACTGTTGTTGCTATAGAACAACCATATCTATTTTCTGCTAGCCACAGACAGGTCTGAAATGTAGGAAAATCCGGATTTCTGTTTTGTCACTTTTTGTTCTATTTTGCCTTTCCAGGTGGTAGGCAGCAATTAGACAGGGACACAACACTGCAGACAGAAGGCATTTTTTTTATTACTCCCACCTTAAGCAGATGTAGCCAATTCAAAGAACAATAAAAACCACAAAAATATCCGAAATCCACCACATACTTCTAAGGCTTCAAATAATAATAGATTTCTCCTCAGGCTTAAGACTTAATCTTAAACCCATGGTCTCACAGCTTTTAAGGCAGAATCAGCTTGAAAGCATCTGGCAAAACGGGCAGAGCAAATTTGATTCTGTCCACAAATCCCTGTGCAGAGATGCCTTTGGACATCCCCATAGGAGTAATCAGGAGCACAATTTGGCCTCATGTGTCTTAATTCATCCTTTAATCATTGTTTGACTTGTCACTCAGGGATTTCTGTCAGGTTGCTCCCAAAATCCTCATGTATTTGGAAACATGGCAGTAAGTGAGATAAATTTCCTGGACAGTGCTTTAATTTCTCAACCCTGGAATACACATTACTTCAGGACTAAACCCACTAGTGCCCAGAGCTCCATTTATTTCTCAAAGACAATCAAATAACTTGACAGGCTTCTGACTGAAAAAGCTGAAGCTGTACTTTTCCAAATCACCTTTTGGTAGCCTCATACACAGCAGCTTTCCTGATTATGATATATCCATTAAAGGAGATTTTCCCTCAGAAGTCTTCAGAAACATTCAGTGCTCAATAAAATATCTGAGTTCATTTCAAGATATTAGCCTTTAAACACTAGTTAGTCTCATCCATAAAACAGTAGAAGCAGCTGCAGTAAAGTATTTCTTTTTTATTTTCTCAGATTTTGTCCTAGGTTGTTTTTTATTTTCTTCTATTTTCATACTTTCCACTTATCTTACAAAACTCTACTTCTGAATAAACAGATGTAAACTTCCCTTTTAGCTGAATAGAAGAATAATGTAGTCACACTTATTGCTACACGGTTAAATTGTAGGTTTTGTGACAAACATGCATTTATTCTTTACTGAAAATATATCAATAGATGTGAGATGCATCTTTTGTACTAATAGAAATTTATTTGCTTATGTTGCAATACTCTTCACAGAATTAGAGACATGATTCAGTACCTACAAAATTCAATGCAAAGCCTCTCACTGATTTTGGTGGATTTTGGCTCATATCAAAAGGGACATTGGCAAAACAGCCGGGTCTTCCCCCTCTTCAGAAAACCATGATGGAGTAAAAAGAAGAGAGAAAGAGGGGGAAGGATTAAAAAAGAAACTAACAAACAACCAAACCAAACCAAACCAAACAAAAANNAAAAAAAAAAAAAAAAAAAAGGAGATTTGAAGATAGATCAGTTTCCTTCAAAAGAATACTACTGAAAATACTTGACAAATGTAAACAATCCCTAGCAGAAAGGAATAACTAGGAGATTCACTAGAAATTTATTTTATTTCTGAAAGTTAATGCCTGAGTTTCCATGCAATATTTATCATGTGTTTATTTGCAAAATCACTGCTTTGCCATTGCTTGGGTTGTGTAACTGGCCTGCCAACTAACACAGGTGTGCTGCTGCTCTGTGCATGAGCTACTTTCCTGGCAGGAGAATCACTGAAAAATAAAAAATAGTATGAAAAATTCTGAAACAGATTCTTGAAAGTTTCTATGAACATAATTTTTTGGATAATAAATAAGATGTGTGTGTCTTTCAATGATTATTTCTTTTGTTTCAGTTACAAAGTAATAAATATTTTCTTTTATGCTCAGCCACTTCAAACCAGTACTAAACAAAATATCTGTAGGATAATCTATATATTTCTGTTATACTTCTTCAAAGTTCTCGTTTCCATATCTTGCCACGCTGATGAACAAATAAAGCACTACAATTTGCATTTAGCCTCAAATCTTGAGAATAAGCCCTTTCAACACTGAATTTCTCCTCAAAAGGCCGCTAATGCTAAAATACTGCATGACGACTTATGAGAAGCCTCCATAGCATTTCTGATGTTAATGTGCTCAGTGAAATATATTTATACCTAGTGGCAAAATTTTGATTTTCAGAAATATTGCTTGGAAAAAAGAAAAATGTCACTCTTCTGAATGACCACAAATAAAAAGAATTGTAAAAACAGAAAAGTTAATTACCTGGTTTTATTTGCAATATTCATTCTACTTTTGCATAAGGATTTTATTCAGCAATTCCTAACTCAGATTTTGTGATAGACAGTAAGAATGAATGCAGTTCTACACAAAAATGAAGTAATAAAAAGCAATCATAAAGGCTACTCAGACAATTATAAGCACTCTAGAAGAACTATTACATGTATTAAATAATATGACTCAACAAGATGCAGAATCCTTGGGATTAAAAACAACTAACAACTTCATGCATCATGAACAGAAGGCTCTAGGAATTTTCAGTGTTATTTAACTTGCATGATTTTTTTTTCATAAAGTCTAATTGAATAATATTTTATGGAGAATTTACAGTGCTTTCAGTGTAATAAGTAATAAGATGGCAGTACAAACCATGCTAGGAGAGGCTCCTGCACCCTGCTGTCCTAAATTGATGTAAGTTACTCAGACAGACCTTTTTCAGGGAATAAAGTGTAGATCAGACATTGTCTTTTCCCCTGAGACTATCAACCATCCTAGTAATGGGGGAGATGCATTATCCCATGGTACCAGACCAAAAGCACACCAAATTTTCATTGGAATTAGATGATCAAAAAGCATTTATTTTTTTGAAGCCACAATGACAGGGTATTTCAGTGCAGGATAAAAGCTGGCCAACCTTAAGTCACTTTCTTCAGCACAGAAATTGACTCATTTTGGTAGAGGCAGCTGATGGCATACATAAAATACACATATTCTACCAAGACTTTGTGAAAAATTCACTTAATAAATTAGTTTACATTACTTGTTTAAAAAAAAAACAACACAAAACCCAAAACAAAACCATAAACAAAAACAAAAAAACACAACTTTCTCATACTCCAAAGTACTTATCACACTTTCAAATCTGCTCTTTTTTCTTTGATTTTAATCCAGAAGCAGTTCCCTTTCCTAGAATCAGGACAACTTTAACAGGAAGAGAAGAGGAAAAAAAACCCCATCCTTGTTTGACCTATCCATTTGTGTCCTGTCAAGAGGAATTCTACCGATCCTATTATGCTCTTGTCATGTCACACACTATACTACAGTGTTTAATGTTATCTCAATATAACTTGACAGGTTGAGGCATCGCAAGGCAGCAAATAAATACTTTTAAATCCCAACAGTCTGCTATTGTTCCCAGTATGCATGCCAACAAACCCAGCACTGCTGAGAGCAGCACTGCCAGACAGCTCAGAAGGGAGGTTACCTGAGCATGGAGATCTGCTCCTGAGCACAGGGATGAGCTGACCTGGATGATGAACTCATCTGTTCTCCCCACAAAGTAACTACAGTGTAAGTCATGGCAGGAGGGGCTTCTGCATCCTGCTCTGCCAGAGAGAACTTCAGGAAAAAAAGTGTAAATCAGAACTTCCCCTTTTCCCTGAGACTGCCAACAAAGTGCTAGTGTCAGGGAAGATGTATTTTCTTTGTACTGGTAACAGAACAAAAGCACACACACTTTCCAAGGAGGCCATTGTGTTTCTGTCAGGTGCCTTCTCTCCCATGAGACTGACCTTCAGAGCCTTTGGAGCAAGGGCTGAATTGTCAGGCTCTGAATCTGAGCAACAATAAAGCTACTGTGAGGATATACTGTGTGGCATTTTCAGCTGTTAGAAACCCACATTGCACATTGAGGTAGATATGCCAGTTTTATGCCATTGAATGTATGAATATATTTACAATTTTGGTAAAGAAAAGTTGGTTTGTATATACCTCTTGAGCAGCATGTGCATGCTTCCTGAGCTATACATGACAGTCTTGAACAGTCTGTACTGTAACTGTTCACATCATTGTTATAAATATTTAAGTTTAAAGGTTATCATTCAACTTAAATCACAGGAAAATCAAGACAGAGATGTACATTGGATTCTGCCTTGGATTTTCATGCAATTCATGAAGAATTTTGGTGACTTCCCTTTCCCAAAGACATTGTAGTAACAGGAGAGCTCTTCAGTAAGCACTTTACTAAGATGGTCCTCTAAGTAAAAATCTAAACACTGTCACATAAGAAAGTAGGCAGCTGACTGTCAGGCATCAATAAAGACTGTCTGGCATCAACAAAGATGCAGATCCTATATAAAATTGCATTAAGTCAGGATAGAAAGACCAGACTGGTTGATGGGCAAGAAACACATGAAAAGCCCTCCTAATGCATTTCTGGGAGAAGAATCTCTTCTAGTGCACATTTACAAAGAAGGATTTACCAACTGAATCTCTATCCCTGACCACATACTACGTGTCTTTTATTATTCCTTCACTGTTTCCTACACTTCAGCAGCAGTAAAAAATCTCCTCCCAGAGGTCGGACAAGTACCCACATTCTGTACTAGAGATCTTTTGCTTTCTGCTGCTGCAGCACTTACAAGAATAGCCACCCTCAAAAAAATCCACAATAATATCTTGACTGACCATGAGCAAAGACTAGCACCAAAGCCTCTTCCTCTGCCACCTTGTTCCTGACTGAACAAGCCACAGGTACTTGGTGAGTTCACTGACATCAAGTGGCAGTCGTTCCTCTGAGGACTCTTGTGAAAAAACACTCAGTGAGGTTTCTGCCAGGGACTTCTTTAGTGTGCTGCTTTCTCAGTACAGTGGTGCTGTTGGAAGAGTCTCACTCTGCCTCAGATTTCTCCCTAATAACCACAAAGTAGGATTATTTAAATGGTATACATATTTACTTCACTGACCACATTTGAATCCTCAGTGTTCCACAGCTATGCCACTTGACCAGTTAAGAGGAAGTGGTATAGGAGGGCAGGAACTGAAAATCTGCTCCTATGGAACAGTGTAGTGATAATCTAATATCCATAGTTCTTTTGATATATGGATTTATAATGTCTTCTCAGCAAAAGATGCTTCCTCATAGTTGTTTTAGACTGATATGAGTTCAACCTCCCATGTTTCCTGGCACACCTTCCAACTGTTCCAGGAATGCCACATTCTCAAAGCAGCACAGAGATCTGATACTCCCAAAACTGTAAAGTAAGCGGTCTTATGTCATTATTTTCATTCTGGCAGAAAGGAAACATATCTCAAGAAAGTGGGGACATATATAAAGCCTCCATTCTTGTGTCCTTTGCAGACAATGTCACTTTCTTAGGCTACATGTGACCATGTTTTTTCTTCTTCACGTGTGTTCAATGGGGACTGGAAACCAGATCATAGATAATATGTGGAATTAATTTCTGTTCTTTCCAGCACGTAACAGTTTAGGTGCCTCCTGTCTCTCCTTATCTAAGCTTTGTATTTCCTACATCTCCTGTTTCCAGTGTGGGCTGCAGCTGGGGCCGTTCATTCCTTTGTACCAGTGATTCTGGATACTGTGCCCATTACCAAACCAGAAATGACTCCATCTCCAGGAGGAATCACATTCAGGTGCTTTGCAGAAGGAAAATGGGAATGATGACTGCCCTGATGAAAGTGTCCAGCAGACATGGATGAAGCAAACTCTGTAAAGTGTTCAGGTGCAGTCCAAGGTCAATCACTACCAAATACTCTCCAGACTGACAGCATTAGCAAAACTTCATGGTGAGAGACACTACCCTCCAGAGGGCAGTTCCCACATTAGCAGTGTCCTAATGAGGTAATACAGCAACCAACACCAGGCTAAGATATTCTTCACTTTCCTCCCCACACCTGCTTCCCCTTCCTGCAGCTCTGACCAGCTGTGCTTCTGGGGCTGCGTTTCTTCCCATGGGACTACCATCATCAAACATCAACACTGTTCACTCTTCCTCATTCAGGTGGCACTCACCTCACTTCCTGGCCCTCATCCTGCAAAAGCTTCACAGCTAATTCTTTCCCATGAGAACAAGAACTATCTTTTCTCCCCCCACTCTAAAGGAGTCCATTGAGGGAACTTACTTCAAAGTAGCCTGCTGTCTCAGCCTGTGTCCAATGCTAGATGTAGGGCCCATTTGCTGGGGCTTATCCTAGAGTTATCATTCAGATATTTTCTCTGACACTGTGGTTTAAAGATTCCTTTTTCATCTCACAGAAGAAACAGGGAGGGCTTCCTGCGGTGAAGTAAATCAATAAATAATTACCGCTTCATATAGCAGGGCACCATGAACCACTAGCACAGCTACTCGGATGAGACGGTTAAGTACCAATGACGTTGGAAGAATCTTGCCTTGATAGCCCTCAGCCTTCTAAATATCTGTCATCAATGAGCAAGAAGCATCTGTCTAGTGCTTCAAGCCAAATCACACAGAATAAGGGCATCTTGCAAAGAAATAAATGTTCATCCACTGAAAGAGTTGCAGAAAAATGGAGAAACAAGAATTATATTACATAGAAAATACTATGTCAACAAAAATGGCTAGTCAACCTCAAAATCTGTCTTTAGGCTCTGAACCTGTTAGCTTTCTATACAAAAAGCTCATACTCCTATATGTTGATCAGAGACCACTTTAACCCCAAAAATTTCCAAGATCTTGGGTCTGAGGCTGAACCTTTCACCTGCAGATGATTTGGAATTCATCCATTTGCTGCTGGACATTAGAGGCTGATCAGGAGAAACCCTTGAAACCCTATCACCAGGTACACATCCAGTATCATAAAACATGATAGTTCCAATGTCAAATCAGAACAGAGAAATTTATAAAATAAATAAGATTAAAGCATGAAAGCACAAAGGAAACCGTAACTACTCACACACTAAAGGCAACATTAACAACATTCCTCACTGGGGACTGTAGGACCTATTCTTAAAGAAACCTTGCAGACAGAAGTTCAACAGCTTACCTATGCAAAGCACATGAATTTTGGCTTTCCTATCCATCAGGTAGTTTGAATAGGAAACTAAAAGTCCTTTACTACAAGTACTTGAATCTGCACTACAGATTATTTCCCTCTCCTTTGTATTTCCTCTTACATACTGAAGAACGCTCTTTTCACCTTTACTTCTCTTTTTACCAAGAAAACACATTTTTTCACAATTCTCACAATTCTTATTGGATATGTCTCAGGTTTCTCCAGACATACTTGTCACAAATTGCAGAATCTGGTGGATCAATTCAGGCACCCCAGGCACAGCCAGCAGTGAGGTGTCTGAGTGTACTCTGAATAGACACAAAGAGCGCACATATAGATTCACATAACTGGCCACACAGATACAGGAATATTGAGCACAGCTCTCACACAGAATAAAAGACCACAAATGGCTTGATCTTGTTCCCTTTTATGGGTAAAAGTCCCTTAGCAGAAAATATATCTATTTATAGACATATATAAAATCATCTAAAATATGTATCTCTTAAGTAACTGGCCTTAGACATTCACTGTGTCTAGTTCCCATGTCCTTGATCCCTTGGCCTCCCAGCTGCCTCACTCACAGACACAAACATGCAACCAGATCTCTCTGGCTGCTAACCCAGGTTTATGACCTTTCCTGAAGCCAGGGTCACAGGCCAGGGTGACAGAATCCAGAGGCCATGCTCTCTTCAGCAGCTGGCTTTGACATTCTGGTCTCTCCTGTAGTCAGCTCACAGACCACTTGAGTTTCTCCAGACTCATGGCAAATCCAATCTGTGACTCTCAAGCTTCATCTTACTCACTGACAAATCCAGTTTGCTGTTCACTAGTGATTGTACACTGACACGGACATCCACACAGTATGGACACACTTGGGTCTCTTCAGCTTCTGTCTCCAAAACCATGCAGGTCCTTCATGCTCCAATTTAACTCTCTAGCACTTTGACCTCCATAGAGAGCACTGAAAATAGACAGCTTTTTTCCTTGGAAAATATTTTAAAACAAAGGAAGGATGGGAAGACAGTATAGAGGGCACTGATCAGGCTCAGGGCACAGTTAGGCAAGCACACTGCTCAGCAACTTGCTTACATACAACAGTCTCATTTTATTATCCTCTCAGTTTTCCCAAGCTTCTTCTTCCCCAAACCTCAAAGATGCCTTCATTTTTCCCATTTTTGGTTCTTTCTTTAAGCATCCCTTAGTAAGACATATTCAATATTAAGATGCCCTTCCCCTTGCATCTGATTATAAGGCCCATACCTCCTAAGCAATAGCCTCCTAGAGTCCAAAAAGGTACTTGGAAGAACCTGTCCCATTGACTCATCATGATGCATTCCATGATGGGACAAGGGCTGATGGTTTCTTTGTGAGAGACTTGGGAAGAGCCAGGCAGGAACTCAAGCCTCTGTCAGGGTTGCTGGGGTCCCCTTGCCTACTGTCCTGTTTCTGTTCTTCTTTGTGCTCATGTGTGGTGATGAGTCTTTAATTCAATAACCCAAGATGCTTTCCTTGCACAGCAATACCTAAAGCAGAAAGCAGTTCTGCAGCTGTAGCCTTAGCAGTGGATGGATGGATTCACATATCTGAAAATGAAAGTCTTATTAGCTCACTCCCACACAGTATTGCTTTTTTCCTTTCTCTACCTGCAACACCTTTCTCACAGTTCAGCTCTGATGCATCCACTTTGGCAGAGCTGCTACCTAGCTATCCTGCATTTACACAATTGATTAGTCCTGCTTTAGCAGGAAATTTTGTGCTGACCTTAATGGATTTCACCGTATTTTTAGGACATTTCTGTAAATTGTCAATGTCACCTTAAATTCTACTTCTCTCTTCAGCATTCTTCATTCTGAGGGGCATAATCTGTGCATTAATACGCAGGCTCCCCTTTTGAACACTGAACTTGTAAATGAAAGCATTAAATAGCACCAGTCCTATGAAAAGCCACTGTGGAACTGAACGTATCCCTGCCATTTAGCAGGGAGGCTTTATAAAACCCATTTCCCTGATAGCCAGGTTTACAATTGTGCCTCAGTCTTTCAGGGTTTGTTTCTCTGTTCCTACTTCATGCATGTAGTTTATAATTTTACCTAGTTTCCCTTGCTGAGCATTACCTTTTCTCTACTCTGGATTGCAAGAGTTTAAATCACCACCATTAATATGCTTTAGGGCAGTCTCAGCTACTGTGAATCCCATATACTCACATGCTTGCTTCTTAGATTTTTTTTTTAAATTTGTTTTTTAAAATTTTTTGGGTTGGGCTTTATTTTGTGGGTTTACATATATATTTCATGTTCTTCCATTTGCCTTTTCTAAAACTAGATTCAAATTGACCACTGAGAAAAGTAAGAATAAAATCAGTCATGATCCAATTACAGAAAGGTGTGGAGACTTTCTCCCACTTCTGTATGGGAAAACACTTACAAGGAACTTGCAAAAATTTGCTGTAGGCTGTATCCTTTCCAAATAGCTACTGCTCTAGCTGAAGTGCCCCATCACTACAAAACTGTGCTTTAAATAATTAGTCAAAAATATCACCTTCCATTCTCCCTTGCTAAGTGCTTCATAAGTAACTCTAAATACACCTTCTTTCTCATTTTCCCCATTCCCTTTCACAAAGGAAGGAAGAATTTCCACTTACTGCAACTCAGAGCAATTGGCACAGAATGCAACAACTCCTCCTGCTACTCCTCTTCCCCCCAAAAATGTAGCTTTTTAAGCAAGCACTTTATACCTTACTTGAATTCAAATCTTTATGACAATCTAAATGAACTTCATAAAAACATGGATTTCAAAAAGTGTCAGATGTAAAACTAAAAAACTTTAACTTCACAGAAAATTGCACAGTGCTCCAAGTACTTTCGATACATTAAAATTCTACAGAAAAAAAGAATCAGACAAATTTGCAGTCATAGAAAGTTCATGGATTTGGCCAAAGTCAGGAGAAATCCTTCATTTAAGATAATTTATTATTTGGATCTTGCATAGAAATTTGACCTAAACCAAAGCAGCTCACTAAATATACTACAGAATGTGAGCTGACTGCATATGCATGGTATTGTCATCTGTAAACATGAAAGAAAAATACTTAAAATGCAGAACAGAGTGTAGGAGAGTAGCTCGTAAATGCTCCATTTCAGGTGTTGAACTATACTACTGTGGGACATTTCAAATGGGACACTCATATTCTATGCGTCAATTCAGGTGTCCCTTGTAAGAAAAAGCAATTAGGTCTTACATGGACCTAACCTAAACCCTCTTAAAACAGGGAGAATTGATGGAAATTCCACTTGCTTAAGTGAAACCCTAACTGAAGGGGGGAAAAAAGGGAAGGAGTGGAAAGAGTTGAGGATTAACATGGAACTTGCAATACTTGCATTATCATCTTGCTAATTAATTTGTATACTACTTCTCTGCTTCTATAATTTGACAATCCCTGTCTGTGAATGAAGATTGAACAAAAATTATTAAAAAAAGAAACTTAGCAACATTGCAACAGATATTTCTTCAGAAACTGTCAGTTATATGGTGAGAAAGCAACTGTTTGAGCTATTTTAAGTTAGCGTAGAATCAGATATTATCAGAGACATTGATTAGAACATGATAGTGCCATCCAGAATATTAAAGAAGAATCTATAAATTATTTCAGATACATTTTATTTAGAGACTTAACTCTTCAGAATTAAAAATAAACCGTAAGGCTAAAAAGTCTGTATCATTTTTGCATGTGTGGACCTAGCTGACAATGAGCACAGTCCATTCTATCAAATAATTTCTCACATGTACGATGATGTATAATTAGCTTAAATATATTTACTAATGTACTTCACTTTACCAGGACCTCTAAATAGGACACCTATCATAATTCTTCATGTGTAAAGCAAAGTCCACCCAATTAATGGTACTGGGAGAGCCACAACTGACTCAGACTTAATGTCACTCACCCACCACAAAGTCTGCCTTCCTTGTTTCATCACTAAAAGAATTGATAAGAGCACAAAATTTTTACAATTAACAATTAAAAGGGTGAGTGTTTAGCACTTCATTCATCTAAGTATTAAATGTGGATTTTTCATTGCTTTTATGATTGATAGATATCTAAATAAAAGTCTATCATTATACTAATAATGCCAACTATTCTGCATTTTTCTTTTAAGAAGACTGGGAACTTTTACTTTTATAAAGATATTTAACATATTTTTATGTGGTTCAGGAATATATTAAAGCACAATAGACAAGAAAAAAAGCATTTTCTGTAGTTATTTAAATGTTAAAACAGAAAATAAAACAAGCCACAATTCTGATTGGTTTTTGACCAGAAAAATCAAGCATCTGGAGTGTAAACTAGGAGGATCCCATGAGACATAAATGGATCCAAATATGATCAGACATTAAATATATCAGAATACAGGCAGTTATTTCAGTCTACCTGACTGCATAAACAAAGGTCTCCACACCACAGGACTGGCAGTGAGATATTCCCTGAGCTTTACTAAGGGAGAGAGAGGCTTATTTCACCCCATGTTCTAGGTAATATGGAAAAAGTTATTTGTATAATACAGTCTTATTAAGGCACAGAGGAGTGAGGAGCAGAGGACAGTGTGAGCATCTCATTATCTAAACTATTGTCTGTATCAACATCCTGTCACTATCACATTTTTGTATCTTTCCTTCCACACAGTCACCTCTTAAGACAAATAAAAAGGAACAAGGACACAGGGTGAGGTGAAAAAAGCATGCTCAGAGAGCTGGTGTTAAAAATAATAAAAAGGGATGATATGACAAATAGAAGTCTCTTACCTCTCAAAAACAACTGAATGATGTTAGAATGAGAGTAGGGTGTGATGTGCTCTCTCAGCAGACTTTCATATATCTCCAGTCACGAAGTATTCACTGACCCATGAACATATCTTGCTAGTTTATGGCTTATGCCATCAGCAACCCAGCTAAGAAAATCCATTCTCCTCCAAGTTCTGTGAATAATTCTTTTTTTCAATAGAAAAAAATAGATTTAAGAATCATGTATATATTTTTATAGAAAGTGGTTTTGTACATTCACAATAGAAGACAATAGAATATTGTAGTTTAGATTAATAGCAATAACAAGCTTCCAAAGTTGTTCCCTCTGAAAAATAAATTAGCTACTAAACAAATTATCTTCTTATATTTACTGCATGCACACTGGGATCCCTCAGCCAAAAGATGAGATTCAGGTAGAGATTTAAAAGTCAATTTCTAGCCAAGCACTGTTGTTAAAGGAGATGAATTTTCTTTCCAGGCACCCAAGTTTGATATAATACATGGCTAAAGCTCTAATGAAGGCAACAGAGCTGCTGCTGACATAATCACCTGAAGAATTTGACAAAGATGATGACAAGGCTGATCTTTTGGATCTAGATTATGCTCAATGGGTGAGTGATTTTTATTGTTTAATGGCCAAAACACTGAAAATGTGTTCCAGGCACAGCTGAAAGATATGACATAATACTTTGCATTTGAAACCATAAGTTTCTATAAGTTTGGAGAAAAATTAATGCGTCATGTTTTCATGTTTTTGGGTTGAAGTGGAGAACCAGGTGATACACAAAGAGACACCTGCACACCCAGGAGACACATCTAAAAATTTCAGAGAGGGGAGTTATAATGTTCTCTCTACTCTATGAACATGTGGTTAGATAATTCCTCTGGAGACCGGGCTGCAAATTCCCAGTGTGGACCTTCAGAGCTCTTTCCCCAAACTTTGAAATGTCATCTATTCTGGTGCACTTGTCTCCATTTTAAGTGTTTAAAAACATTCTACATTTTAAACAATTTCACTTTATGGCATCTGTCTAAATAATCTTCAAATAGTATGGAACTCAGAGGCTCCTGGCCTCACGGATGACCATTCTCATGTTATATCCTGAAGTATAAGGATATAATTATTAACACAGAACAGCTTCAGCAGGAAAAAACAGGAAAAATCCATTCAAAGTTCTCTTTCTTAATTTTTATCCATCTTCTTAGACCTGGAAGTATAGTAAATTCAGTTACTACAATGAGCTTCTGAAAAGGATCAGATACCTCCTCCAACTGTTTTTGTACCTGCTGCTATATCACCTATGAATCCAGAGAAATAAAAGAGAGAGTTTCAGGAAGCTTATAAAAGATGAAATTAAGAACAGAGTAGACAGATTTCAAAAGTATTAAATTGTATAGTCATAAAGCCATGCATAACACTAAAAAAAAAATACAAACCCAAGCACTAAAACCCATCAGCCCAGAGTCAGGAGGAAAAAAAATTAAAAGAAGACAGAAGACAAAACCCAAAGGGAAGAAGAGGAGTCTAAGATAACAGAAGAGTAGGAAGCCCAAAAGGGCATAATTTTACTTTGAAATAAGATCATGTTCTCAGCTGGTCCATGGCTTCAGGTCATCTAATCTCCCAGTGTAAAGTAAATGGTTGCAATTGGTAGACCGTATCAAAAGTATTTAAAAAGAAAAACCTAAGTGAAAATCACTATAAAACATGAATAAAGACTTAGTTTTTACTTTTGGTATTTTTATGCCTTTAAGGAAGTAAATGAAAGGACTTGTGACAGAAGGCACTTAGGATTACTTAACTGTTCAGTACTACATGATGTCAATATCACTGCTATGTAGTACTATAACCAGAGAGAGCCCTACTACACCAACTGTTCAGCTTGAAAAGCAGCACCTGTGTGTGCAGGTGCCATTTTTCAAGTTGACAGGACTTACTAATATTTTGAATAAGAAATTGTATTTTTCTTTACAAATGCTCAACGTGCTTGATTGATTTCTTTTTTTCTTTTTTTTTTTTTTGACTGATACAATTGTTTAGGAAGTAGTCACTCCTTCAGCAATCAATGTCTCACCACAGTCCCTGCTTCTGCCTGTTCCCACATGGCAAAATACACAATCATTTTTAAATTACTGGAACACTACATTTAGAAAGAGTCCATTTTTAGTCTATGTCATTTATCTCACCTAAGACAAACTTCCTTTGCAGGAAGCCACATCAATACTCCAATAAATCCAGGCTGTAAATTTGTTTCTTTGAGAAAAACCAATTAACCACTGCCTAAGCTGTGGAACAGGTCTCCTCTAAAACTTTATTTTGACTTCATAATCAAAATCTTTCTCTCACCAGCAAAGATTTTGCTTATCCATTCATTCTGCTGAATATTCCCTCCATGACATCTTGCTCCTTTGTAGTGATTTTTTCATGCTATTTGATATTTTTTACTAGATTTGTTTCTAGGTGTCATACATAAATTGTTTCAAAGCAATATATAAGACACAAGCAATTCACTACTGGAATGGCGTATATAATTGGGATTCTTTTCACAGTAATATTTGCAGAGCTTCCAGAGAGTCCGTTATACTATGTGTTATTTTCTGTATGAGTTCTTTATGAATTCTGTATGTTCTGTACAAGCTCAGGAAAGACACAGAAGAATTGCTCAGCAGAGCTGATATTGGCAGACACTCAAAATGGAAAGGCATACCAGAGTCCATTCCAAAGGAATTTTAGAAATCATGTCAGATGTTCACACCTAATTCATATTTGCACAATTATTATTTTTGTTTTACCACCACATTTCTTCTCCAGTTTTCAGTTTAAAAATGTATCAATGCTTAATTTATATCTATTTATCTCCTAAGTTTGTCATATTGCCTAAAGAATTTTTCTTTCTCAGTAGTTGGTGCAGTGACCAACTCGGGATATTCAGCATGCATTTTCTCCATCTTTATTCCACTAGATGCAAGCCAGATTTGTCTCACATTCTTCAACAGAAGAATTGCCTTTCCCTTCTCCTGCTCAGCTTATCACCTATATTAGTTTTAACCCACTGTTGTCAAACATGATCAGCCAGGTTTTTAATCCAGTATTCTTCATATCTACTGGAAACACATGTGCTATACTTAGAAACAAGAAAAAGTATTGGTTTTCTGGCAGCATAGTTCTCCAATTAGGAAAAGTATTCAAACAACCACAATTGCCTGACATCAAGCCTCTGAACAAGAACTTTGAGTAATGAAATGTGTGGTGTGTCATTGTGCTACAATTTGACCCCTTCAAAACCATTGTAGCAAAGGTAATTATGAACCCAGATGACTGAAAACAGTTGATTTTTTTCCCTGTGATAAATCGTCACACATCAATTCAGATATGAAAGCAAGCATTAAACAAGGGGACACTGAAATGGATATATTTAATAACATTTCTAACTATAATATCTACCCATTTTTCAAACTCAGAGTATTATATTTAAACATCCCTAATCTACAGCTGAAGAAAAAAGCAACAGCAAAGAAAGACACAGCTCTTAACACAAAACATGCATGCACATGCACACATACCCAATCTGTTAAGAAAAGCAGAGATATTTTAGAATATCTATTTTTGAATCAGAGACATCCTTTACAGTAGGGCTGAAAGTACCAATATTTGCTAAAACATCATGAGTGTCTGTCATCATTATCCCTCATTCCAAACAGCTAATGCAAGGTACCCTTATCATGCAAAAATGGTATTTTAACATTCAAAAGAATTCATACTTTCACTAAGTAGGAAAGGAACAACTAAATAAAATCTGTTACAGCCAAAGTCCTTGTCAGAATACAAATGAAAATGCAACATAAATTCTATATGAATGGTATGTTACACAGTTAACTAGTTCACCACAATGTTAGCTTCATTAAAAAAAATAAATAATTGCTAGACTACATCATTCAACCCTTGTAACTAATTCAAGGCCAAAACATTTAAATTACTACTTTGGTTGTTCCAGCAAAGAGTATTTAGGAATCATAATCCTCCTTATTGGGCAGCCAAGAAAATGTGGATTAAATGAGAGGCATGTGGACTAGAACGTAGCTGTAACAACCTATATCTCAAGAACAGCACACCATCACTATTGCCATCTTCATATATATATCTCTCAGGGGATTTTACCTTTACGAGGCGCTCCAGTAAACAGCAGCCTCCAGAAGAAATTGCTGAAAATTTAACGCTGGGGTAAGCACATTTTTTGATCTTAGATTCTTTTGAAATTGAAAGAAAACAACAAAAAACCCTAGAACAATCAGAAGTCTACAATGTAGAATTTAAGGAAGGAATTTAAGATGCTGTCATAGTTTTAAGACCAGCTGGAGACGAAAAACCATGCAGCCGCTTGCTCAGCCTCCCCTCTTATCAACCCCACCCTGGTGGAATGGGGAGGAGAATTAAAGTAAAACTTGTATGTTCAGATAAGAAACGTTTAATAATTGAAAACAAAGTAAAATACAGTAGCAATGGTAAAATAACACTAATACAGATAATAAAAAGAAAAAAAATACAAGTGGGTTTGCAATCGCTCACCACCCACTGACTGATGCCAGACCCCCCTTCCTGAACCCAGATTGGCCACCCTTGCAGGTAACTCCCCCTAGTTTATATACTGTATACTTTATAGGTGTTGGAGGTTGAGGGGTGTGGAATTTTTCCCCATTCCTGACGCTAGGTTACTAATGGCTGGATACTTAAAGACTATTAACCTTTTTTGTGTAAGAGACAAAGAGTTGGCTTGGGCGCAGAGAGGGGAGGAGAGATTGGTGATCCTGATAAGACACACTCGACCACCGGCTACAGGAGAGGCAGCAGGGGGAACTGTGGACTCCTCGGCTACAGCTGCAGAAAGGTTTTTTTGGATCTGCGCTGTTTTCTTCTCGTTGGTGAGTGAGCTTTCGTCTGGGAAGGAGACGTTCCTGGAAGGCACATCCCACTGGCTGTGCCAGCAGTTTCTGCAGAAGGGGCCCAGCAGCTGCTGCCCTGCACTCTCCCTGTTGGAGCACTGCCACAGCTGGGGAGTCCCTGCCACCTTCTGCTGGCAAAAGCAGGTGAGCTTGTCTCTGCCGCCCCCATTTCCCTGCTCTGAACTCCCTGTGCTCCGCCTGGCTCACACCCACAGCTTCCCTGCCTGTCCTGCTGTGGCACCCGCCTGCCTCCTGGTCCATCACCATAACCCGCATCCCATAGACCGGACTGTACGCCACAGCGCCCCCTGCAGCTGCGCGGGAGTCATCGCACCCACCCTGCCCGGCCGGGAGCCCGACAGCGCCCCTGCCGGCTGGGACCGGAACTGCACCAAACGGGAAAAGCGCTTGACAGCTCAGAGACTTCTGTCACCGCATCTTCTGGTTTTTGTTTGTTTGTTATTGCCATTGTTGTTGATTGTTTGCCTTGCTATAGATACTAGTAAAGAACTGTTATTCCTTTCCCCATATCTTTGCCTGAAAGTCCTTGATTCCAAAGTGATAATAATTCAGAGGGAAGGGGGTTCACATTTGTGGGTTCTAAGGGAGGTTCCAACCTTCCTTAGCAGACACTGGTCTTCAAACCAAGACAATAGGGCATGATGATCTGTGGTGTGGAATATCCCTTTGGTCAGTTCAGTTTACCTGTCCTAGCTATGCTCCCTCACAGTTTGCTTTTTATTTGGTATACCTCCTCACTGGCAGAATACGAGACAAGAAAAAATGTCCTTGACTTATGATAAACAGAGCAAAAAAACCAAAAATATCAGTGTATTATCACCACCATTCTCATTCCAAATCCAAAACACAGCACTGTAACAGCTATTGAAAAGAAATTAACTCTACCCTACCTCAAACCAGGGCAGATGCTCTCAGTATTATTTTCTCAGTTGTTAAAAGCAACATTCTCACTAAATCTACTGGTAAATAAATTTTGCATGCTTTTCAAGGGAGCCCTTTATCACCTGCAAGGAACACAAAGCTCACACTGAGGAATCTGTATTGAAGAAATAGATGAATTAATTCTTCCAGTTTGGCTTAGGCCACAGACAGTGTTTCATCACAACCAACTAATGTTAAAAGCTGCAAGATTAGGTCTGGAGCTGACTGCTGTACCACAATTTATTGTAATCACAATTTTAGTTATTTTGTATAAGCTGTAAGACACCTAGATTTTTCTGAATTGTTTTATTCTATGCTTCCTCAGCTGGACATTGAGAGCCAAATTGTTCTCTAAAGAGTTTGAAGATGTGTGAGAAAGTAAGATAGAGAAAACAATAAAAAAATTACCTGTAGCTCCTTTGAAAGAATAAAAATACTGTTTACAGCTTTTACTGGATTAACTAATTCTTATTCTTCTATCAGGCTTCATTAATTTGTATATTCATCCTCATCATAATAGCCATATTTGCATTAAAATAACAACTTCAGAATCATTATTCAGGTGTCTGATTCACAAACAGCCTGTTTTTAATGCCAAACCATTTTTTATTGAGTTCTCTATGGGAGGGTGGGGGGGAGAGGAAGAGAGAGAGGGAGAAAATGTCCCTAATGAATATCCCCACAAAAGTAAGTGGTCTTCTTACCAGCTTAGAGGACCAGGGCTGTATTCCAGCATATAGGATTTAAAAGCTTTATTCATTTATCCCTTGACACACACAAGCCAACACACATCCATGACTCAAATTTGCCCATGCAGAGAGGAGAATTGAATGTGCTTTGTGTCCATCTGAACTGCTTATTTCTCTAAGGGGTAAGAACCACCATTAGAAAGTTGTAATCTTTGATTGGGTGCTTGTTCTCTAACCCAGTGTCTAAGGAGACAAATGTTACACAGACCTGCTTTCTGTATGTGTATACATCTATCATCTTGTCTTCTGTCAGTAGTTCTGTAACAAGGAACAAAACAAAACAGGTATTCTGATGATATTAAATTCTGTCAGGGACTTCAGGACAAGTTCCTGAACCCAGAAAGGCTGGCTGGTGAACAAAAAACAAAATAAAAAAAAAGTGTAGGTGCCAAGGTGCCACAGTAAAAAACAAGCATACTGTGAAATTAATTCTTATAATAAGACAGCAAAAAATTCACACATGGCAAAATATAGTTTGAAGATGTTATAAATAACTAATTTAATAGGCCACTTGCATTACTCACTTTAAATGCCTCAAAACCAAGACCTGAACTAAATCAGTCTATGTCAGAATTCCATTAAAAACCCACATCCATCTTTTGGATTCTGGGTACTTCTGCCCACATCCAGCTTTGCACTTTTTTTTCTGAAGCTCAATCCTGAGCTGGCAATGCAATTGCTTTTATACACGTAAAAGGAGTAGTCAGTGAAAACTCACCAGGTGTACCAACACAATACCTTTCCAAAATGAAAATGAATGTTCAGAAGCCCAGAGAAAAAAGCAAACAGAAAGAAAAAAGAAGAAACCGTCCAGTGTATGTGTTATATCTGCAGTATTGAAGGCATGTTTATAGAAATTAGTAGTGACAATAGCTGTGGAACTGTATAATTTAAAAACCCACCATAAGAAATCATATCGTTGCATTCAGTAAATTAGATAAAATCTATTGACCAGCAAATATATACATAGTAGAGCAGACATGAAAAACATCTGCAAAAATTTCCAAAACACATTACATTATTTTGGAATACCAAGTACATGGCATCTCTCAGAATCTGGCTCCAGTGACGGGACAATGCAATAACCATTGTCTACTTTGCCAGATCTATGTAAAAAAAACAAATCTTTTTTCTCGATTTATTTCAAATTCAGGCCACTTTATTGAGAAATTTATTATATCTTGTTTCCAGCTGTTACTCAGATCTTTCTGCTGTGCTTTGACCTTGTCACAGGCTGGCAGGCAAAACCAGAACAGCTAGATGTAATGTGACAGTATTCCATTATTCCTATGGTGTGAGCATTTGACAAGCTGTTCAACAAGATTTGGAACCATTTTAATCTAAATCAAAACATCAGAAGGGGAAGGATACTACTTAAATAGAATTTTAATATTTAAAATTCAGGGAGCACCTTCATGAAAATAGGTCTTGGGTATCACACCTCCAAAGGGAGTTTAATACACTTTGATTACTTTTTTTCTTAAGATAAAGAAGAAAGGTGAAAATAAAGATTCCTCTATTTCAGATAGAGAAACTGTTCTTTGACTATTGATCATGCTTCCACCATCTACTGAATGTCAGCAACTGGAAGACATTCACTGTGAATGTAAGTGCTCCCATTCTAAGAGCAGCATAAATCAACATCTTTTGGCTTCACACATATATGAGGATTGCACAAAAAAAGGGTCCAAGTTCTAATATTTAAGCACAAAGCATTTGAGAAATGAAAAAAAAAAACCCCACCTTGGTTTAGCTCTTACACAGCTCTAAATATTTTTCTTTATAATAATGCTTTTACTGATAGAAAATTACCACACACTTCTTTGCTGTAAAGTTACTTTGATCAACTTCTGAACAGCCACTGCAAGAAGAAACTGTAACAAAAGACTGCAGGGATCTATTGTCTTTACTACTTATATCAAACTAGATGCTCACACTCCTCATATACTTCTGCTTGTGAGAAAAAAGGGAGCAACTTTGTAAGAATTTAAGGAAGGCTTTGTGAAGACTTTATAGCAGCCTACTATAGTACCTAAAGAAGGTAGAGAGGGACTTCTTACAAGAGAATGTAGTGGTAGGAAAATGAGGAATGGCTTCAAATTGAATGAGGATACGTACGGATTAGGTATGAGGAAGATATTCCTACTGTGAGGGTGGTGAGGTGCTGGAGCAGGTTTTCCAGAGAGGTTGTGGATTCCCCAACCTTGAAAGTGTTCAAGGTCAGGTTGGATGAGGTGAGCAGCTTGCTTTAGTGGAAGGTGTCCCCATGGCAGGGGAAATGAAATCAGATGATCTTTAAGGTCAATAAATTGAATCTATTAGCTTTAAAAATGCACATCTGTACCTCTTTTTCACCTAAATCCATTTGTGGACTTTTTAGCGTAACCTAAAAAGATAACATATCTTTCATAATTTTAACCCATTTGATTTGCATTCAGTAATTTTAAAATAATGTAAAATAAATTATTTCTGAACTTTATGTTTTGGGGTTTTTTAAGTAAAGAACTGCACTAGGTGAACTTAGAATCACACAACATTTTATTAAGTGACTTATGGCACAACCATTCACACATTTTTTGCATTTAATGGTAGTTGACTTCTAGCCCTATACTTCATAAGAATAAGTGTTCTATTGCATCATAATTCACACCCTGTCACATCCATGGCAGATTCAGAGAATTTGAATTTAAAGGCACTAAGAGACTGGGCAAAAAATGGCAGCTAAATTGTAACCTTTGAAAGGCATAAAGGAAACTATAATCTGGGAGTTTTTCTGTGATGTTCTTAGAAGAGAAAACATAGGGAAAAGAGAGAGCAGAAAATACAAGTTTCTAGCAATAGTAAGTAAAGAAACAAAACAAAGATTTATTTACAGTAAGTATGATAATGCAGGCATTGAAAAGCAAACACAATCCTCCTTAATTTACATCTGGGACAACAATACAACCAAGACACAAGACACCAGATTTTTAACTTCTGTTCTTCATTACTGCTATGCAAGTGCAATATGCACCACAGGTCCAGACACTACAGTCCAAATATACTACTATCTTCACAGAACACAGGGCTGTCCTTACCTTCCCATCTTTCCACCTTTTGGAGAAAAGAAATAAATCTCTATCTTTAAACAAAAGACAGAAGAGCACTCTGGCCAGTTTCACCTCCATCTCCATAAATTAAGAAAGCATGAATTATCACAAAGCACGAGGACACAACATCACAGGACCAAGTGTGAAGGAAAAATTGGATAGCAATAATCATCACAACTGGAGCTTTGGAGGTCTTTTCCTGTTGATAATCAACAGGGTTGCTCATACACCTTGTTTACACATACAGTATAACAATATATATCACTTATATATACTTCATTATATCAGTGTACGATGGCTGGTTATTTATGAAACTTCATGCAGCTGTTTCACCCCCTTTAATAATAAGGATGCATATATGAGTGCCCATAAAAATAAAGTCATTTATGGTAAAAACACTAAAAAACATTTTCATCAGAACCTGGAGCAGAGGGCTAGCACTGAAGATGCTCTATCCACAAAAGGGTTGATAATTCATAAATCAATTACAGATAGATATCGAGTTCGGAAAACCTCCATCTGTGAGGGAACAAATGTCAGCATTTCCTAGGATGTTGATAAAGATAACACAAAGTTTCATAAAAACTTGATCAAGAACAAAATTGCTCAGAAAGCAATGGAAAAATATTACAATGAATATATAATTCAGTTTGCAGCCAAAAGCTCAGTATGCCAGTAAAAAATGAACCATGCATTCAGCTACCCCTCTTCTTTGAATAAAGGCACCACACACTAATTTAAGAAAAAAATCCATTTAGGTTATTTTATAGTTCCATAATTCTAAAAATGTCTAATAAGCATGAATGGATTCATACACCTACTTAATTTATCATATGTGAATTGGAGGTCCCAAGTTAAAGAAAAACAAAGAAAAAAGACCACAACACCAGAAGACCAACCAACTCCAACATCTCTGAAATTTGAAGAAAAAATAAAAAGAAATGCAATCTATGCATATCTTTGCATAGAAGAATATTTTCACAGTGAACAATTTTTTAAGGCACACAGATAATTCTACCTGCCCTACTCTTCTTATAATATATGGAACTGATGGATTTTTTAATGTATATTTAAATTTCTACTTAAAACCATAGAGAGTCATAGGTTTTAATTTAACACCCTGCTATTTTAAAAGCCTTACTCTTCCTCTTCTGGTGACCTCCTGTTCAAAATGTGTATCATCTTTCCTGTGTGTGGTCTCGTCAGAAATTGTCAAGTCATGACAACAAGCCATTAAAAGCACCCAGAGGCAGAATAACCACTGAAGTAGAGGCAGAGAGGAGGTAGCAGGAGACAGTAGCACAGCTGAGGACACTACCCAGCTACACATGATGAGCCCACCTTGACCCACTTAATTTCTCTGTGTCCATGATGCCTTTGCCGTGTCTGCACTCAGCAGCTGTGCCACCAGGAAAACAAAAAAGTAGTTAATTGAAAGTATTTCTCTGCTTTCCTTAACATACACAATAACAGATAACACACCTGCACCGTGCATGTAATTTTGCCTGTTACAAATACAGAAATACCACTACACAATGTTTCTTTATTGCTGTGATCTGTCCCTTGTGCAGTCTGTCAGATTGAAAGAGGCCATGCTCAGTTACTAAAAAGCTCAGATTGTGATGAATAATGTCATAAATTTCTCCAAATAGATCTATGCAAATACATCTGCTTGCACATCTGGTTCTGTACATGTCAGGATCCTCATGCAGCATCCATTCAAGCAGAAGCGCACAAAAAAAATTTCAATAGATTCAGGATTGGGCCTTAACTGATTATACAAGTCAGTGCTGTATGAAACACATAGAGTGAGGCTTAAAAGAATATAATTCTATTTTAAAAGTACTAAAACATTATAAAAAAAATTCATTTTGTTTCCAATTTTTTTAAAGTAAAAAAAAAACAGTCTTCTGTGAGAAAGAATTTGCTCATGGAAGTGTCAACACAACCGTTTCCAACAGCAATAAAAATGCACATTGGATAATTTAAAACATTACTTCTCTTCTAAATCCCATCAACCTAGTTTTAAATATATATCAGATTGAGTGGGCCAGGAACTATAAGGCAATTAAATGACACTGCCAGTACCAGCACTACATAAATGCAGAGTCACAAAAGCATTTGGTAAAAGGATCATCTAAGTTTATGAGGTTTATACAACCTGGGCTGAGTTCACGTAGCTTTTATTAAAGTAGACCACAACTTTCAGAACCAAAAGATTTTCGAAACTGTACAAGTACAAAATTCATAAGAGGGTCATGAGAAACCATGAAAATAAGATTACTCTTTTCATAAATTTTGAATTCTTCATGGTCAAAAGCAATAATATATAAATATAAAAGTCCCAAACTAAATTGCCTATTGCTTGTGTGGTACTGTGATTGTTTATTGCCATGGAATTGGTGTTTGCTAGGACACTGACTGGACACACTTTATGGACGTGATTTAACTATCATTTACTCCAACAGAAATGAGGTATTGGGATGTTACTGAAATTCAAATGTACCCTCTGCATTCATCATGCAAATCATATTCTCTGAGAGTACAAAGTACAGGAAGTACTTGAAGGAATTTTTAAAGACACAGAATTCTGAATTATACAAGTTCTTATGTCAGTATATTATATAAACCTTCAAAGTCCCTCAATATTAGTTGAATTATTTTTTGCTTAAATGGAACTTGTACTATTTTCATTCAGTCATATCCCCATCACACTTTCTACAAAATAAGATGTATCAGGTCTTAACATTGAAAAAAAATTAAAACTCCCATCTCTAACACATTCAACAGATGGTTTTTGGACAACTTTTTTACTTTTTTTCTGGTGACTACTCTGTGTATTTGATCCACTTTAAATCATGAAGTTCTGAGTTTACCCTTGTCTTCAAACAGATTCTTTAGAATTAACAAGAGAAATCACCTGTCTTTATTTCTATGTGAAAGTATGAGGATGAAATAAAAACATTTGAGTACCTTTCCAAAGACAGGACATTACTGTACTTGATTTGTGGCATATGGCAAGTTATTTAATTTTAAATAGTTTTCCAGTGGTTAACAGACAGGTGTGAGACTCTAGGAGACAGCCTGAAGAGAGAGAGTTACACAGAGCAGTAAAACAGTACATGCTTGCTAAGGCCATTCATAATAAGTCTTTAATTTCTGCTTTGTAGATTATTTCCTTAGGACTCCTGGGCCCAGCACACAAAGTTATAGACAAGGCTTAAATTACCTTTCTTCCATTTTTCCCTTCAGGTGACACCCTCATTATGGTGAGTTACAAGACCAAATAACCTGTTTCTTTCTCTTTCTGAATAGGAAGGTCAGGGTACATAAAATATCAGAGACAATGTCAACATTTACTTAAACTTATCAAACTTGTATCATTCCCATATCATATTTTCACTTTAGTGCAACTCCATAGGCAGTATTTGCTGTAGGTTGAATGTTTGCCATCTCACAGAGCATGTGTCAATTTTGTAGCTCATCCTGCAACTTAAGACCATTAACTGTTTTAGAGACAGGCAAAAGGCCAAGGAAATTATTATTCAGTGCTGCCAATGCTCCTTCTCTGCTGATCTCCTCTGGCACATGGGAAAACAACCTGCAAAAGGGATGAGGAGTCAGGGGGAGGGGAGCAGACAAGAAGGCAAACTGAGATTCATGTATGAACAGGAAGAGTAGGTTGTGTTTTTAGTTCCTCCATTAAGAGAGGCTAGGACACTTTAGGTCAATTATCTAAGAAAACAGAAACTAGGCACAAAATGTTGAAGTCAAGTGCAGGTACTTGAGAGCACTCACTGCGTTTGTAGACTGACTGACTCATTTCCACTTTCCATACCTATGATACGAATATGTTGCAAATAGGAATAAATTCACAAGTTGTCCGATTTCCATTTCTGTTGATCATTCTACAAATTGTATTCTCCAGCTGTAGACTGGCATGTACAGGTGATGACAGAAAATAATGAAAACAAATAGAAACAATACTTCTTGAACAGGTTCTAACAGAAAATGGAAGATGTGGTGTATACCCATCCTGTGTGAATACAGAGTACCGGTTCATAACATCTCCAAGAGTTAGGCATACACTTCCTTATATTTTCTTCCAATGTGTGTTGAAACTAAAGTGTACTCTCCAATACAAGGAGTTGATGAAATTAGGGGCATCAGAAAAAATGCAGGAGAAACTAAATTACTGTATAGCTTTCCATTGGGTAAAACATTATGGATCATGTGATTCCAAGTAATGAACAGTAACACTAAAAAAAAAATTAAAAATTGAAAACCCTTTTCTTAAAAAAAAAAAAAAGAAAAACATTTAAATCTTTCCAAAAGTTTTTTAAAAAAATTAAAAACCTTTTTTCTTCCACTTTTTGTTTATAAAGATCTTTGCACAAAAAAACTTCAAACCCTTATATCTGTATTAATTTTTAAAGTATAAATTTTATTTTTGTATAGATTTCACTTCTCAAGTCAGGTTTCCAATTTTGTCTCATTTATATTTTTGAAACATGAAATGGCAGCAACCTTTGCTTTCCACTGAAAAGTGTACCAATCATTGCAATGTCAGTTTTAGTTAATCACAGACTCACAGGCTTGTCCATTCCCCAGCAAAAGAATGCAAGCCTTTGCAGGGCAGAGGGAGACAGATGAGACACACAAACCAGTTTTCCATAGTTACACACAAACACACAGGAAAGGAAAAAAAAGAAAAAAAAATTAGCTAAATATTTCAGGATTTCCAATAAAAAAGGTGCATATTTTTAAGGCAAGGCTGTCAATTTGGAATTGCATCTTTGTGGGTTTTTTCCAGGCCAAAAGTGTAAGCCTCTAGTAGTTTTTAATTTTCCATGTTCTTTGTGGCAGAGGAATTTATTTGTTTGCTTTTCTGCTTACTCTGTATATTCCCTCTCTAGCCTCAGCTTTATTCCTTTCCCTGTCATTTCTCTGCTGCTTTTACTCTTGGCTTCCATGCAAAAGAAACAGCCTTTTCTTCCTACAGTGAATTGTGTTGTTCAGAGATAGGCATGCGTGTCTGTAAGACAAAAAGAATAAATGTTTTAGGGGATGAGTTCCATTATCTGCCAAATGGCCCTTGAAAGTTAATGAGGAGTCTTCAGATTGGTTCGTTCTCCTTAAATGTAAAAGCATCTAGAGAAATTTTATACCTGCTCAAAAATAAATTTGTTTTTATGACTTGCATTCTTTTCAGTTCCTTGAATTAAGCTTACAGAAAATTTCACTTTTTCTTTTCCACTGTAGTAAATTGCCAATTTAGCCTTATACAAATCAGGGGGTTATCTTTATTGCAGTAAACTACCGTAAGTTATTTCCTTTACATTCTTGTGTCCCACAGTAATAAGAGAAGCCATGAATGTGTGTATATCTTCCTTTTGAAGAAGAAATATGACCACTGTTCCAAATAATCAAAGCCAACTTATTCTTATTCATAGGCTCTTCTTTTTCACTAATTAAACATGCTTTACTATGACTGGACAGACTGATGATCTCGCTGCCCAAGATTGTGTTCAGATGGCTTTTCAATTTCTCCAAGGATGGAGACTCCACAAATCTCCTGGGCAACCTGTGCCAGTGCTCAGTCATTCTCACAATGTACAAGTGGTTGCTGTCCAAATGGAAGCTCTTGTGTTTCATTTTGTGTCCACTGCCTCTGGTCCGGTAACTGGGCACTCACTGAAAAGAGTCTGGCTCCATCCTCCTTGCACTCTCGCTTCAGATACCCCTAAAAAATTTCCTCTAACGCTGACTGAGCAGTAACAGGTCTTGCAGCCTTTCCTTCTATGAGATACTCCAGTCCCCTAATCCTCTTCATGGCCCTCTGCTGAACTCTTTCCAGCATGTCCATGTCTCTTTTGTACTGGGGAGCTCAGAACCAGACCCAGAACTCCAGGTGTGACTTCACCAGTGCTGAACAAAGGGGAAGGATCAGCACCCTCGACCTGCGGGCAGCACTCTTCATACAGCCTGGAATGGCCGATGCCTTCTTTGATCCCAGGGTATGTTGCTGCCTCATGTCCCATTTGGTGTCAACCAGGACTCCCAGGTCCCTTCACACAAAGCTGCATCCCAGGAACTGAGCCCCAGCATTCCCTGGTGTCTGGGGCTCTTCCTCCCCAGGTGCAGCACTTACCCAGAGGAGTAACTTAGTAGGATACTGCAAGGTGATAGAGGCTGGAAACACTTACCATCTTCCACAAATGAACACAAATTCTTAGGATGTGTGTGTGTGTACATGTACATGACATTTATAATCTTATTGGCTGAAAATGTGTCATGTATGCAGGTAAATGTTCTATACATTAAATAATTTACATTATTTATAGATGCCAGAACATAAAGCACATTTTGTGCTTTATCTACACATAAAGCTATTTGTAAAATACACTATTGTGTAAGAATAGACACATCTCCTCCCAATGAATTTTGTTTTAAATTCCTTACCTTCAATGTTATTTGGTCTGACAGCAAAGAGAAATGAACTCCCGAAATATTTTTAACTAAGGCCAAGAAAAAACTCCATTATATGAATGTATGATTGACAGTACAAATGCAGACAGTTGAACTCCACTTGACACAATGGTACCTTGCTTTCACTTTGGTGGCAGGAAGACCTTAACAGCAGACTCCCAGAAGCCTTCCCACCAGCGTATCACAGGAGTTCAACTGAGAATAATGGAATCATGGTAATAATTTTTATACAGCATGAAACATACACTTCACATAACCATTGACATAAGCACCCCCTCAGTATTTTCAGTGAGACTGGTCTGTATTTTTTGTTCTGTATTTGTCATTCATGTAGCAAGATTATATAATTTGCCTAAGGCTAGACCAGAGTTAAACTCAGACTTGGCAGAAAAAAATTCCTACTTCTTTGGCCAGTTTCCAAATCATATCCTCAGGCAGCAAAAGTCAAATAAAATTTTAAGGATACATTTTGCTCATGATAAGCCTGCCTCTTACTTTTGTTTTTTTGTTTTCAGGTTTCCGTCTCCTCACTACTATGGCAAAATATAGAAAGAATAAAAAAATTCCATTTCTGGTCATCACATGAAGCCATCTATTTCTATGCCCTATTCCAACAACAGCTAGGACCAAAAACTGCAAGAAAAGCATAGAAAGGCACATATATAGCATACAGTGATATGTATTACTGCATGGATCCTCTCAGTAATCTGGTGTTCATTAAACAGAGTGGGCAGCTTGAGGTTCATGTCTTCTTTTTGTGTTTTGTTTCTTTATTGCTCTCCCTTTGCCTCTTTTACATACCCCATTTACTTTTGCTCTTTTCATTTTTTTCCTTCCTTCCCCCCCACCATTATCATCTTAGCAATTCTTTCCTAGATCCCTAAATGCAAAATGCCTGCAGCCAGTTCACTCTTGCCTCCTTAATTGTTCCTCTTCAGACTTGTACCTCATGCATCTCATTGTGTCCAACGTTCCACAATCAAGGGGAGCAATACCAGCAGCACTTTTTCTCACTTACTTAAAAGCAACTGTCATATTACACCAGTTCTCATCCCTCTTGACAGGCTCTCTTGGGATGGGACAGGTGATGTCAACTATTAGTTTGGAAATGTGGATGTGTGAAAGTTTTAATAGACTCAGGAGCCATTTCAACATCTCTAGTTCAGCCAAATTGATTCCTGTATTTCTCAAATTCATCTCTTTCATGACACAGATAGCAGCATGTCCAATACAATCACTATTTCACAAAAAAAAAAAGAAAAAAAAGAAAAAAAAAAGAACAAAAAAAGAGTGGGGCGAAAAGACAGTTCCAATAACTTCTAAAAAACATTTGCTTCCCCTTTTCCTAGCAGTCCTGCTGGAACATTAATTTTTAAAATTTCTCTAGATATTTTTCTAAAAATTCTCCTCAGGTTAGATTAAATATGCTGTTTTTAACAGAAAGACACAAAATTTATTACCATTAAATATTTAAAATCCATTCTTCCATGAAACAGCAGTTACAGCTTCACTAAGAACTACAGTTTTTGCTGTTTTCCTTTCTTTTATAATTTAAATGCTGATGGAAAAGAATTTAATTCCTAGCAGAACAATACTTACCCCAAAAAGTTGCAAAGTTTCTGTCATGCTCAAACATCCAGAAACAGTTTTCCAAAATGTGTGACCGCACTAAAAGCAAGGTGAATTTCAGTAACAAGCCAAAAATTACCTATTTAAACAAAAGTATTTCATTCTGCTCCATTACACAGACCCACAAAACTATTATGCATGAAATGTTCAGCTGATTATCACATACTGTAAAAGGAAGAGGTTACCATATGGTCACAACCCATACAGAAGCACACATCAACCCCCCAGTATTTACACATGGGTTTGCCCAATAGAGTGTATTGGTGTTATCTTACATCATTCAAAGGGGGAATTACTGCAAAAGAAGAGTCATTCTTGCATCAAATGAGGTAATAAGCTTGTAAATGGCTATTTTTTGAAAGTTAGAATTAGCTCAAACTTATATATGCATGACATTTTTTTTACTGCTACATTATGACAGTATTTGTATGTAAAGTACAGCTATAATCATTAGAGTGTAATAGTCTAATGTGGAAAAGCTTTTAGGAACAAGCTATTATTTAGACTAAGCCAGTGATACATGTCGGGTTTGAGTTTGAAGAAACCCCATAGTTATTCTAGGATTACATCCTGGATGTTGTTGCAGATTCTGTCTGTGGAGTTGAATGAAAGATAGGAGGATTTACTACATAAAAATAAATATGTTTTGTGCCTGAAACTCCTGTTCACATCATCCAACTGAAGGCCCTAAAACTGAAGAACATTTTACTCCCCTTAACTTGAACATAAACCTGTAAATCATGGATCAACACAAAAACAATTACCTTGATTAAATATAAGGTCAGATCTAGGTCTTTGACTAACCATTAAAATGGCTGTAGCACAGACTTACAGTAGGACGCATTTTCCAGAGGAAATTCAAACTTAAAATTTACTAGACATGTCTTCAGAGGAAACTCTCAGCTCTCACTGACTTCATTAGGTGTTGAAGGTTTTCATCCACTTTGATAATAAATATTTTGCAGAAAACCTTTTGAGATGATTTGTGAGATTTATCATCTCACATGGTTAGCCTTCTGTTTAATTTAGCACAATTTTATATAAAAAAAAAAAGCCTGAAAACAACCAACAGAAGTCAGAATTGTTGAACCCAAACAATCTTAGATGGCAGAAAATAAATCATAATATACTGCCAAACATTTCAAGCAGTAGTGATGTGCTTGAATCACACAGAAGTCCTTAAATATGTCTCCCTCAAATCTGGTCTGATTCTCTCAAAATTCTGAATGAAACATAACATCATTATTAAAAGTAAAAAATAAAAAAGTACATCCCTTCTGCATATGGAATTTTTATCTTTATATGAATGAAATTTAATCACGTTACACCTCTTTTTCAAATTGAAAATACTTATTTCTGGCTTGAATTTGGTGGTGTTTATGCTCTCATTGGTGGAGGGACAATGAATGCCATGACACTATCTTTACTGACGAAAATCATGATGAAATGATGAAATCATGATTACAAAAATCATTAGATATTGCTTCAGCTGTGTGATTTTGTGTAGAAAAAATGCAAAATACTTTGCTCAAAAAAATTCCCATTTTTTCAGTTAATTAGGACAGGCGTTTCTTTCCAGGCTTTAAAAATCTCAGCATGTCTACATATGACTATTTCCATAAGTAAAATTCCCCAGAACCTTTCTTCAAAAGGACAAAGATATCTCAGAAAGACAAAAGAAGTCACAAGTGAGATTTTTGGCCCTTCATTCCTTCCAGCCACTTAAGCATGATGCCATTACTTGCAGTGTGATGAGATCCCACAGACCAGTTTCATACTGCAGCCTCAAGGACTGCAGAAACTCCCCAGGAGCTGCTGGCAAAGGCAAAACTGACCAGCTTTTCTCCTCAAAGCAATGGCATCCACATTCTTCCTCCCAATGCCGCAAGCATTGATTACCAGTCCAATTCCCAAACCAGTCAGCCTGCTCTGTAATGTTGATGGAAGTTCCAACCTCCTCTACCTGCAGAGAAGCCAAAGGAAATTTGTTCTGATCCTTGTCTCCCCAGAGTTCATGGCCTCACATTTTTTCCTACACTTCAGTGCCTCCTTGAAGGTCTTGCCTCTGTCACTGCCTCGGGACAGCAGCATTATGCCACCTAAATGTAAATGAGTTTCTGCAGATCTGCTCTGCAGTGCCTGTATCACTGTTATTTTTCTCTCTCTCTTATGTGAGAGCAATGTAATTCAACAGGCAGAAAACATTCACATCATCATGTTGTTGAGTTTGTTCTTGACTCTTCAGTGAGTTTTCTCATACTGAAATCCCTCGAGTGTCACCGAGAAAAAGGATGGACTTCAGCAACATTTGATACAAACTTGCTCTATAATATTATACAACATAGCTAATTATCTTATTTCTGCAGGCATGCCTATTAAACACTCACATTAACGATGCTAATTATCTAATTCCCAGACTTGTATGGCTGGGCCATTAGGTCAGCCCTACATAAAAGTCACTCCGAAACAGAAGCCATTACCACCATCACTGCTGTACAAATGGAAAGAAAAATCTTTCTGCAAGAAGCCAAGATAAAATAGATCTAAGTTGTATTAATATCTTGTTTCAGAATATCAGTGTAAATTTGAAACAAATCCCTTTCTGTGCCTACTTGCGGTGTATTGGCTCAGCACATCGGATAGATTGGCTGAGCACAAATTAGATTGCCTCTACAGGAAATCAAAATGGAAGCTCTGCTTCAGGAGTAAGCAAACCACTGTCTATTCCCTACTACTGAGTCAAATACATCATGATCACACACATGAGGGGGATAGTCAGTCCAGAAGCCGAGATTAAACCTAGTTCAAAGAAAAATCCTGAGTAATGTACATCATCAAGATAGGGGGCTCAGCTCCAGTCTAAATGATCCTGTCCTACTTGCATGGATTACATGCCAATGTATGCTGTGCTAAACCCTCTGTCCAACAGCCTGGTGAGTCCAAGCCTTACAGATGCAATTCTGCTGCAAAAGAGCATCCAGCCAAAGACATGATTATCCCAGTGCTCAGTCTCCAGCAGTGGTCAGTAGAAGGTGGCTAGGCATGAGTTTGGGAGCAAAGAAAGAAAGCAGGCATTGCTATTCCCTATGAATAGTTTCCCATTTGCAGCTCAGTGAAATCTTGAGGCAGGAGCAATGTGTTAGTCAGCATAGGAAGAAATCCTGTAGATTCCTTATTTTAGGAAATTATCTGTTTTTCATAAGTCCCAATTATCCACAATAAGCAAAGGGTTGTAGAGGTTACTTAAAAGCTATGTGTGAGTTAAAGAACAGCCACTATCAGTGTGTTATGAACATTACACCTGCATCATCTGATGCTTCGTATTCTTTCTGTTGGAAAATATTTTGCCTCTCTATAAGTTTTATGATTTTATTAGCCATTAATATATGAATCCTTTAGTCAAGAAATAGGTAGCTGGAATTTTTCAAAACACTGAGCAACACCAAAAATAAAGAAAAAGGAAACATACAGAACTGTGAAATACCTGACCTGACATAGATGCTGTCAGCTCCCAGACACCTCCTGGGTGTGAGAATGAGTTTTCTGCCATCAGTAAAAGCTGTTACAGTGCCTGTTTTATATCAACAAGGCAGTTTTTCCTTCTTGATTTCCCAGTCACAAGAGAGATTACGGCATTTCCCAGCTTCAGGTTGAATCCATTATCATTCACAGGGTGATGTTAACCTGTCACATTGAGGTAAAACTCCCAGCTGTATCTGCAGATAACTTTACTTTTTTTTCCTGTCCTGCCACAAGTCCTAATGTATTGAGTTCATTGGGACACCAGGAAAATGGGAAGTATTTCCACACATACCAGGCTGGAAAATTATATGTTGTAAAAAATAATAACAACTAACTATGATTATATCTGTATAAACCTTAAAATCCTCAACAGACTGCTGAGAGCTTTGAGGGATGGGGGGGNATTTATTTTGTCTATTAGTTTTCAAGCAAGACAGTGTGCTTCCACAGAAATATGTTTCTACTGAAGATGAATCATTGAAGAAAAATTGTTCTGGTATCTTATGTTTAAATTATGAGAAAATCATCTCTTTAGATAAAGAAAACCAGCAACAATAGCTGGAACTGATCCAAAATTCCCAAAGAAATAAAAATTCTTCCCGGATCTGAAGAAGTCTTTGTAATGTCTAATTCTGAAAACTGCCATTTTAAGATTTTTGGATCCACATTCTTCTGCTTCATCAGTTTCATCTTAATCTGTAGGCAGATCTGGTAAAAAAATTTGTCTCCTGACTACTGTCTTCTCTCTCTCCCTTCATGACACTTCCAAAATTCAAATAAGTCATAAGAGGACCTTCTGAAGACATATTTTGATTTATCTAACACTTGTGTAGGTAGCTGCATAACCCCAATGCATCTCACAGCCTCTGAGGGTAATAGAAAAGAGTTAAATCCATGTGAGACAGGAGCTGAGAAACTAGGAACAAGGTAGAAGGTAGAAAGAACTCAGCCCAATTCCCACACTTCTGGTTAAGCTGATATCCAAGTAAAATAACATGCATTATAATCAAAATACAATATTTTAGGAAACAGTTGAGCCAATGAAAAAAAAACCAAAAACAATCAGTATAGCTCAATTTATAGTCATCTTCAGGGAGCAAAAGTAGTGGGTGCAAGGGAACTCATTGTTCTCTAAATGCGTGTGATAAGATTTTTGGGTAATATGCTAAAAGAAATCCTCTAAACACAAATAACTGTAAATTCATTCAGAAAAATTAATGGAGGGGAAAGTTAGGTCCTAATGCAAGGATGTCAAGGAATTAGTGCATGCATGCAACATTACCTTGCAAAAAAACGGACTTAATATATTTGCATATTGTGATAAAAAACTCTTTCCAGTACCAAAGTTCATATACAAGGCAAGAGCAAGTTCTCACAACATACAAAAATTTATTTGGTGTGATATAATGTCATTATTTAGTTATTTATCATCTATAATCTAGCATTTAAACAACTTCCCTATTAAAAAAATTACCTGAAGGCCTGAAAACCAATTCTGCCTTCAAAAAACGCACACAGAGAAAAGTCTCCAGAGAGAGCTGGGAGTGAAATCAGCTTCACAGATCCAGGCCCTATGGTAGATCTGATGCTTCTGGAAGGCAATTTTTCTGCAACCAATAATCTGTCCCACATCAGCACTGGTACAGGGCCTGCTTCCCTGGAACTGAGCCAGAAGAAAAGGACACGAGCCTTTCAAGAGCAGTAACAAGAAGTCTGATCAGCATATTGGACATTATGAGTGGAGTCCTCTCTATCCATATGGATATTTAGCAAAGCTATCCAGGAGATGTCAGATCACACTTTGTGGATTTTTATAAATACAGATTGCGGTCTGAGTCTTACTGGCACTTATTTCACTCACTGCTATTCCTAGTTAAGTAGATGGGTGGACATTTTCTTCCAAGTGTTACCAAACTGCACTGAAAATATTCCTTCTACTTTTAGCTAGAGACAGGGTGTATCTCTTGATCTCGGAACATTCAAAGGCAATCCATCTACCAATGCATTTTCAATTACCTTTTGTTCATAGCTTTAGTTCAGACAGACAAAACAAACACCAATTCAGTATACTGCTTGGTGAGGAAGTAATAATGGATTCCCAAATGACAAGTGGGATTCAGAGACTTCAAATCTTAACACCTTATACATTACTCCTTCCTTCCTTGCTCAGGAATTGCATTATTTGGAGCCATCTCCTTCCTACCATTTAGTTTTAAACAACATAATAATCCTACAAAGAGCTGTAAGGTTCTATTACTACGCAGAAACATACTTGTTAAGTGTGTGATAAAATTACAAAAATATTGTGCAAGTATAATCTCTAGCTTTCCACAACTGTGACCATGATTGAGGAAATGGCACGAAGCTGAGTCAGGGGAGGTTTAGGTTGGATATCAGGAAAAGGTCTTTTACACAGTGGGTGTTTGGGCACTGGAACATCTCCCCAGGGAAGTGGTCACAGTACCAGCCTGACAGAGTTCAAGAAGTATTTGGACAATGCTCTCAAGCACATGGTGTCACTCTCAGGATGTCCTGTTTAGGGCCAGGAGCTGGACTCGATCATCCTGATGGTTCTCTTCCAACTCACCATACTCTATGATTCTATGATAATTACCACCATGAAGGCTGGAAGAGGCCTGTGAGGTAGTAGAATTAAAAGAGAGTTCCTTATAAAACAAATTCCTTAGGAACCATATTATAATCAGTCCTTTACAAGAAAAATAAATCCCCACTCCCACATCACCCAACATCACCTTAATCATTCTATATCATTCTTAAACCTGTACTATTGCAAAGGTGAACCTGTCCAATTCAATGCATGCCATATTTCACTCAGGATATTTCCAATTCAGCACACAAAATACTAGCTAGGCTAAAAATATTTTGGAAAAAAATACATGCACGGGAAAATGACATATTTTTTAGGAGTGAAAACAGACCCAGTGGCCAATTTGGAAACCTTAGTCAAGCAAAACCTCCAGTGGCTTTCAGGGGTGTTTTTCTTCATAGAGACAAAACAGTCTGATCCTAATGCATGCTGAGCACATCTGCTAAGGTGCTGAGCACAGCCAATTACAGTCAGCTCACCTGCCAAAGTCACTCTCGCTGCTGATATAAAAAAGGTTGGCTAAGGCCATATGTATGCCTACCTCCACTTCAGCTAGGGAATACTTGAATATATAACTATACCTCAGATACAACAAGTTGTTTTAACATAGCAGCTTTAACTACATAACACACAGCTCCATGTGGCAGTCGTATTTGTCCCAAAGATTAGCATTAATTCTTCACACCTTCATTTTGTACTCAATTATCACATCTTATTTGTAGGATTTAGTCTCTGGATTTATATGTTATCATGGTGTAAACTTTGAAATAACAATGATCCTATTACCACCTAAATTACATTATCAAATTCTCCTCCATGCTCATGTTCAGTTTACCAAGAGTGGTGATATATCTTGCAACTGCACTGCTTTCTTGGCCTTGGGTTTGTTTGTTGGCTTGGGTTAGGTTTTTTTTTCCTTCCTAAAGGCACTGTTACTTTGGAAAAGCACGACAAAAAAGGCTAACAGTTTTGAATATCGTTTTAACAGTGCATGGCATGCATCCGGTTCTAGTTAAACTGCTTAGATATGAGTATTTGTGTAGTGTCTCTTCAGGCAGCACCACTGCTCTGACAGATGGTAAGTCTAACACATATGGCTCTGAGTAAAAACTCAGCTATGCCAAGAGGAGGGATGGAAGAAGTGAGAGGGGAGTGAACTGAAATACAGCTTGTCAGCTCTGGAAGGCAAGTGATATCTTTTCCCATCTCAAATTAATTGCTTCATTATTAGGAATCTCTGATGAATTGATTAAAGCTCGTACCCTAGGGTATCCATTTATATTTACATGATTTGATGCACATTATTAAAGCTACCTGCTGGCTTTTAACAGCAGTGTTTTATTTTAATACAAACAATTAAACCCTGTTGTTTAAGGAACAAAAAAATACCTTTTTATAAACTGCACAGAAATTTTCTAGCCTAGTTTTAATAATAAAACAGGACTTGTTTCTCTGTGTCCTCAGAGATCACATCAATGCTCAATGTACATATGCCAGTATCTATGCGGTGTTGGAGGACAACTGTCCCTGGTAATAATTTCTTCCTCACTGTGTCATCAACACAGCTCCCAGATGTCTGATATTAATCTACCATGATGTACCTCAGAGACACATTAACAACATCAGTGCCTACCTCCTCAGTAGATTAGCACCTTCAAAGTACTGCCATCACTTAATATACCCAAGTTGCTTGGTATCACAGATAGCAGTAAATTTAGATTCCTCAGGAAAGAAAAGTAGTCTATTTTTTGTTGTTTAATGGCACTTGTCACACAGCAGAGAGCAAGGAATAGTGTAAATATTAGCTAAGGTACACTTTGAAGGGTTTAAAGAATTTCTTTTTTACTTTAAAATTATTTACAAATCTGATCTAATAAACCTTCTGCATAGAAGAAAGGAAAAAATATTCTAGATACACAGAAAAAGTTAATAATTGTAAAACAAACAGATAAAATGATATTGCAGACCCTAGATTAAGACTGTGAGTCAATATTACTGATCTCCTGTGTTCTGTTTTTCAGTTGATGGTTTGAAGGATCTGGAGGCCACTCTATGAATAAAATTGTGACTATTCCATGGAAGGAGACAAAGAAAAGTTGGTTAATTTACATTATTCAGCAATGTGGGAAAATGACAAGTCTAGAAGAGGACTTACCTTCCTGGAAAAAGAAAGAACACCAGAGATTTAAACCAAAAAGGTTGATTTCATGTTATGAAACCTAACAGTAGCTCCTTGATATAGCAAAAAACCTGCGAGAAATATGTGTTTATCTACACAATTAATTATCCTGTGTCTTTAAACAAGTGATGTGCTCAAATCTAGCAACCCTCATGTCCTGATCACTGCTTACATGACAATCTAGGGCTTGTGCTGACATTCTAAATACACCATCGGAGTAGTGCAGTGCCTCATTGGGTAAAAAACAGGTTCGATGGTGAGACCCAGAAAATGTTGATCTGCTGGAGGGCAGGAAGGCTCTGCAGAGGGATCTGGACAGGCTGGAACAATGGGATAAGAGAAACGGCCTGAGGTTCAAAAAGGCCAAGTGTCACATCCCACTCTCTGGTCACAACGAAAACAGAGCTACAAGTTGGGGGCAGAGTGGCTGGGAAGATGCCTGGCAGAAAAGGACATGTGGGTGCTGTTTGACAGGGGCTGAACATGAGCCAGTGTGTGCCTAGGTGGCCAAGAAGAGCAATGACAGCCTGGTCTGTATCAGGAATAATGTGACCAGCAGGACAAGGGCAGTGATCGCCCCCTGTACTTGGCACTGGTGAGGTCACACCTTGATTTCTGTGTCCAGCTCTGGGCCTCTCAATACAAGAAGGACATTGAGGTGCTGGAGCAAGTCCAGAGAAGGGCAGTGGAGCTGGGGAAGGGTCTGAAGCACAAGTTTTGTGAGGAGCGGCTGAGGGAGCTGGGGTTGTTTAGCCTGGAGGAAAGGAGGCTCAGGGGAGACCTTATCACTCTTTACAACTGCCTGAAAGGAGGTTCTAGTGAAATGGGGGTCAGATTCATTCCCTGATAACAAGTGATAGGACAAGAAGAAATGGCCTCAAGATGTGCCAGGGAAGGTTTAGACCGGATATTGAGTTCCTACACCAAAAGGGTTGTCAAGCATTGGAACAGGCTTCCCAGGGAAGTGGTGGAGTCACCACCACTTTTGAAGTGTTCAAAAAACCTATAGATCTGACGCTAATGGACGTGGTTTAATGGTGAACATGACAGCAGCATTATGTTGATGGTTGGACTTGATGATCTTAAAGGCCTTTTCCAACTTAAAAGACTCTATGATTCTACGAAAAACCCTGCGAAAGAATTTATGGAAAGCAATTACCATTTATTAGTCAAATCTCAGGCCAATTGCAAGAGCTGGATATTAACTTATTATTTGGGTTCATATTTTTCTCACTTTTTCAAATTTAGAATCATAGAACACACCATAGTTACTTTGAAGTATTCTGGCATATATAATTAACTCTGGATATATTAATATACAGTAATTACTGGTATAAACCACAGCAAAAGTGGTTTATTGAATTGTAGCTGCAAGTGTCACATTTGGTATGGTCAGCAACTGATAGGCACAATTTTTAGATTGTGTATAGATTATTAGATGATTGTGTGTAGATGATATTACTACTCTCTGGAGAAGATGCTGCTGTATCTCTGCCTTTAAACTTCATTTTTCTATAAACTCCCTTTTTCCAGAGAAAGAGTCTTTAGGTTTTTTCCCACCCTGTTTTCATTGTTGCCCATAAAAATGGCCAAATAGCAGTAACTAGAATTATTAGAACTGACCTGCATATTTTTTAAGACTGTACTGCAAATCATACAGGCTAAAAGATAGAAAGAAGGGTATTTGCCGTGTTACTGGAAGAAGAAAGGGTCTAGAGTTAGGGTTTATAAGGAACAGAAGAACAACTGGCTATTTGACAGGACCAAGCATCCAAGATTTCAAAAGAAAGCCAGTGATGGCTTAATTATAAATTCAACTGGTTAAAACCAGTTAAAGCACAAGGGGGCAAAACAGACCCTACACACTTCATTGCTTGTAGGTAACGAAAGCACTGTAATCTAGGGACAAATCAATACAAGTTTTCAGGAAGTCTGCTTTCCCTTTTCACAGTGATTGTCATGGCACTAACATGTTACAGTCTCTGTATAGTTCTGCTTTCTGTTGTGGTGCTCTGGTTGGACAAATGAAACAAATAACAGTGTGCAAGTACCTGAGTTCTTTCTCTTGGTGAGCTTTTCATTTTAGAACAAATTCAGAATGAATATTAATATGCAGTAATGCTAGCCGATTCTACATATCAAATCTCATATAGTTACCATCATTCACGATTGAGACAAAACCAGTCAGGATTAGAACAATTTGTGATCTCTGTAAAGTAAATCTTCAGAACAAAACTGGTTTAATATAAAAACTCCTCTCCTATAGCACATCAGAAGTTTGTATTTTCATTTTATGCCAGATAATCAACTTCTTTGTGAGGCATCTAATTATTAAAACTAGATACAGTGACATGATTAATCAGTGCACATTAAATACAAATAATCTCTTTATAAAGGAGTACTCACTCATCTAGATATGAGTTACTAGTTACAACTACGTAAAATTAATATAGCCTGAAACCATATACATTGTCAGTTATACAGTATGGCAATGTTCATTTAAATTCCTTTGACCTATTTAATGTGGGTGGGTATCTTTGTGCACACGTGACTCCAGTTTAGCTTCTTATCCAAAGCACTCTTACTTTTCACAGTTTTCATTCAAGCTTTTCTACTTCTGCAGCTAATGGAACACAGGTTCATTTTGAAAGAATCCAGAGCATGCTTGCTGTCATTGAGACTAACTAGGAGGCATTAAATAAAACTTTTGCAGACCATGACTTTCAGCCCAGACTTCTGGATTTTGGAGCATTCCTGATCTACTCTGTTGTTACAGATGCAATATGCAATGATTCTTTAAGATCAATTAAATAACAGAGTTTTAAGTTCACAGAGCATGTTACTTCTCTTTGTCTGTGTTGAACCTTCCATCTGTTTACTCAGCTTATCTATTTCAACTATCAATTGGGGAGATAAGACAAGTTCAAGACTAACATTTTTTATATCAAAGCCATTCATGAGGAACTAAAGAATTATCTGGATCCCAACTACAAACACAGCAAATGTAAGTAGCAAAACAACACTGTTCACGTGCCTAAAAATCCTCTATTGCTAAATAGATGACTGTAGGACTGGCTTTCCTACGTCTCCTCCCTATACTGAATGTTACTGTATTGATTCTAGTTTTGTATATAAAGACACATTGCACATATAATATGTGTGATGTGAGGAAATGCACTAAATCTGAGCCCAAGATTAACAGGTTTGGGTTTTTTTAGCTATTTCCCATGCCAAAAATGATCAGGACATTTTTCTGAAACCAATGCAACAAATAAAAAATTCATAATTGATCACCTGTAGCATCATGTTGCTTACCTTCAACCCCATCACAGGACGTTTTTGACATATGTTATGGATTCTAATTTGAAATACATAAGATATTTTTATTCCACTGCTTCCCATAGTTAATTCTTCAATCCAGGAGAGTGATTTGTTACTTAGACTGAACAGTGAATTATTTTAACTAGTAAGACTCCTTTTCTTATCCTTAAATAACTATCTGCCTTCCTTGAGATTTAATCTAATGTAGGTGTAGATATCTGATTAGCCAGTATATATTTAATTCATCTAATCTTCTTTTTAAACCAGTCTTCCAGGTTTCCCTAATCTAATTATAATTAGCCAATTATTTTATTGGGTAGATACCTTGATATCATGCGTGGGGCTGTGTTTTAATTTCTTTTTAAAGCAAAGACAGTGCTTATGTAAGTCATCACTGAGTCCAGGAGTCTGACAGCTTCTAACATCTGATACAAGAACTATACATAGAACAATTTCAGATGTAAAAATATTCTTGCAAATATGGTTTAGGAATTTATTTCAGGTGTGAATCTACAAATTCACATCTGCTGTCAAATACAGTGCTGTTACCTACTTGCCAGCAACTGTTTGCTGACATTGGACAGAGTCTGCCACCCAACCCAATGCAAAATTGTTTTCGCCACACTTCAAAAAATTACATGGGAGTGAAAGGTTTTCTAATTTTCCCTAAGACATCAAGTGTATACTGCTGTAGTTTGGGGATGTTTTTCATGGGTAATGGAGCTCTATTTTGCTCTCTATACATTCATTAAAAGACTGAAAAAATGCATTTCCAGTACAATATTGTCAAAACTAGATTAGATGGAACAAACTCCAAGATCGTGTTTTTGTTGGTGGTACTGGTTTGTGTCTGTTTGTTTTTCTAAGATCCTTAACTGATGAAGAACATTTTACATTCTCATAGGTCTGGAGATAAACCTTAAGTAATATCAGGACATTATATCACACAGGCTGATACACGTTCTATTGTTCTCTGGCATCCTAGCTTATTAAACTTTTATTGCTTCCAACCCATACAAAAAAATTCGGAAAGCCGGTGAAAAGACACCTTTTAACATTACTACCTTAGCCCTTACTGACCAGAAAAACTTGCACTATTTAAAGGGGCAAGTCTATTTCTTTTCAATTGATGATAAAATGCTTTATCATGATAAACAGAAAGAAAGAATTCTAATTATGAAAGCTGTAAGTAAAAAGGTTATCACATTATTAACAGCAACAGAAGAATGTTCAATACCTGTATTTTTCATTTCAATACTGTGACATTTTCATGGTTTGGGAATGGTACTCCCCAATTCAGTGGACACACCGACTCTCTAGAAGCACACACCTCTTTTTCTTGCTCTCCTGTTTTCCCCTCCCCCTTCCCACTGAAGCAGGCTGGAGAGGGGAATTGAAGGATAAAAAGGCAAAGATCACAGGTTAAGATAGGAACAATTACTGAAAACAGCAATGAAATAAGAAAACAAACTGTAACAGCAACAATACTAAAGACAGAGGGTGTAAGAAAATTCACACAGAAAAAAACCCCCAAACAATAGGGAATACTGGATGGCTCCCTTTGTCAAGTTTTATCAACCAAAAGGAACCCATTCTCACTGAAAGACGGTCCCTTCCCCTGCCCCTGCCAATGGCATGAGGTGGTATAAGAAAAATTATGTGTCCTAGCCATGCCTCACCCTGGCTACTGCAAAGGTTAACACTGTCCTGGCCAGAATCAGGACAGACATTAATGAATATAATACTGTACCACAATAGCTTTAGAGACAAGTGATTGAAATGACAGTCTACTTCAAAGTGAGCAAAAAATCCCTTGTCATTAAAATGGGAAGTAAGCAGATTTGTTTGTTATAGCAACCCATGTAAACACTGTACTAAATATCTTCATTTTAAAAAAACCCCATTTCCCTAAACAGGACTTATGTATTTTTTCTAAATAATTATTCTCCTAGCAGTTTTAATATACTCTGCTTATAAGAAGTAATATATATCACATTCTTCAACATAATTTCCTAGGAAAGAATTGGCATTTTGAATACACTCTTCCAAAGAAAAAGATGAGAAACTTTTCTTACTAATCTAGGATACAAAACCACAAAGAGTCAGAGGTAACTTGTTCATTCAGGCAAACTCCTAGGATAATATGCACAAATTATCTTAGGTTACTGCAGGGCCTTCTATCTTCTCTGATTCCCTTTATTTTACTACTAAGAGTTAAGAACAATGTTGATCAAGAGAATGCCCTACCACCTGTGTTTCGAACAGTGATGAAATTATAACCTTGCCTCACACCATTTTCTAGATGTCATTTTGAGGACAAAATGATGATTGACAATAACTACAGATGCTACAATTATACACTAGAATGTTTTGCACACTGTGGAAATCAAAGCCACCATAAATACCAAACCTTGTGTCTTTACAAACCCTTGCATGCCATCCCCAAATTCATTGCATAGGGAAGTAGAGCAAAATACAGATTAACTTCAAAAAACACCCAAACTTTACATACTTTGGAAAAGTAGTGTGATAAGAAGGAGTTCTCCATCATTCCTCAGTTTCTCTTCCTTCTTTCTCCTCCTATTCCTTCTCTGTGGAAGACATACCACTCAGATGTCAACACCAGAGATGCCACTGCAACAACAAGGTATTGCAAACACATAAACACAAGTTCTTTGGTGCACAGAAATCTTGAGTTACCTTTTACGGAGAGCTCATCAGTGATAATAAATCCATCAAGATAATTAAGTATATGAAGTTAAATCCACAATATTGTGATGTTTATGCTGATAGGCTGGGGGTTATTTAAGGGAGGGATTTAAATGTTTCCATGCAAAGATGTGGCAGATAAAGTCAAGATGGTTTGCCTTTTTCAGTTGCAAGTCTAAAAACCACCTAAAGTAGATTCAGAAGAGCTGGATTTTATTCTTTAAGATTGTAAAAGGACATTCTAGCTGAATTGCAAGTATGCAACAACATGCACAGCAGAATTTATGAATCACGATATCTGTAGAACAGTTAGCCTGGAACAAATTTACAGGATAGGTGAAAGTTGTAATGTAGGACAATTTCGATTCTAAACTATGCAAGTTTGTTTCTGTCTTCAAAATACACACTGCAATTCTTCACATCTCATGGCTGGGTAAGTCTCTCACTTAGAAATAATTTATGAATTCACAATCAAACAGAATTTTCATTTTCTGTAACATTTAACTCTCTAACAAGACATATTGCATTTCTCATATTACAGTGGAATCTCAAAACCAACACTGATGCCTTGAAAATGGTTTGGTTTATCTATTGATAAACAGACTACCACCACTAAAAACATCCATCCCACTTGATCTAAGATAAATTCTTATTAATGACTATTTAATTCTGGATGCAAAGATCAGAGACTCATAATAGACTTTTCTTTGGGCAGGCCATAAGCACTTTGATACTATAAAACTTTGATGCATAAACAGCAGTTTCCTAAGTAGTGCAAGATCAGAAACACAAAGAGTCATTCCATTTTCTGTTCTCAGACTGTTTTAAGGAAGAATATCCTGCATTGTAGAGACACAGAAATCTCTGGAGAATGATCTCTGTTTTACTAAAATTAGTAGCTGGACTGGCGAGATGAAGCTGAATGTTCCTAGACAATATTCAGACCGTAATGATACCCTGTATAAAGAGTTTTAAAAACAGCTAAAAGAAACACAATGAGTATTTCAGCTACCTATGTACAAACAATGAAAAACAAAAATCACATGGAATATAATTACTAAATGAAAGCCAGCTCGCTGAATTCATGCTGGTTACTCTTCTGCTTGAAAAACCATTTACAGCCAAAGAAGGAGAGCAGCTAGAGATCACAATTACTCATGAAAATTATACACAATCAAAATAAGCAGCAGCTAGTAGTTGTTCAGACACATATAAGAAAAAAAGACATTAGCAAACATATTAAAAATACATGAACATGAATGTGCAAATCTGAACAACAGCAGAACAATTATAATGTTGAAGTTTTATAGTGCTTTACAGAAATGTTCCCAGGAAATTAATTCTGAGGCTTAGTCATGGAAACTTTGGTATATGAACTGTACACTGCTAATTAGGAGACAGCAAAAACAAACAGAAGTTTTAAATTGCTGGTATTCAAAATTCTAGAAAATCTCAACAAAAAATTTACAAAACATTCCATAAACAGTTTACTAAATAAATAATTTTCCAGCTGGACAATAGCACCCGTAAGAAAGCTTCAATGACATCAAAGAGTACATATGAGTTTATATTTATGCAGTCTAAATACAGAATATATTTAATTATGATGTATATTAAGACCTAAGGGCCTTTCAAGTTAAATATTAAAGGATAAAACTGGCTCTTAAAAGAGTTGAAATTGATCATACCATGAATATATTTCTCCTTACTCTTACAACTGTATGAAAGAGCATTTTGACAAGCAACAAAAATTGCAAGTTCAAAATAAATATAAACTAGCTCACAAACAAGCATTTCATATTTGACAGTCACCACATGAGAAACAATGCTCCAAAAATAACTAATAGCAGTTTGAAGATCATCCAGGACTAATTTGCACCAATTTGTACATCTTGAAGTTGTTTGCAGACTTGAGCTTTCTTCAATAGGACAAGACTATCTGAGCTTTAGACAATTTGAGAAAACAAATGCAGATAAACCTGGTAAAATAATGAAGTCAATGAACTAAAGACATAAGGAAACCAGAAAGAAAAACATGTTCTATTAAACATCTCACTGTTCTTAGCTACCCGTAATAAAGGGGGAAATAGTAGTAATGGAAAAAATAGCAATATTTTGTCATAATCCAGTAAATTCACAGTTTAAAATCTACATATTCAAAATAATACAAAGAAGAAAACTTAGAAAAATACCTGCATTGACATTTAAAAATTATGATAATATCATTCCAATATTATCTACATTAATATTTAATTCTTTTTGTCTATCTTTTCCTAAGAGCACTATAAAAAAATCAGTCTTAATTTTTTTTTTCTCTTAAAACTAACGGGATCAAACATAAAAAAACAAAACTAGTTTTCTACTTAACTTTTAATATTCAGTTATTCAAAAGATGCCCTTTCACACACACACAAGCAGGGGTTTATATCCAGTTAGCACATTCACACTGATGCAGTCTTTTTCCTGTCTTCAAACCTTGTAGCAATAAGCAGCTGCAAGAGCTAGCCATTTCCTTACATGTATTATACAATATGTATGTATTTCTTCTTTATTATGTCTCATTGCTTAAACATACTGATTTTCATACATTCCTTTATGCATTTGTTAGCCCTGTAGCCAAATAGGCTAAGAAGGGAGAAATGTCTTATGACTGTGGAGAAAAATGAAACCAGCAAATCCCTTTTGGAAAAGTGTCATGTTTTATGAATTGTATTCTCCAATTTAGTAGTTCTGCTAATAAAAAACCCCACACTGCTACTCACTTCCCTTCCCCCTCCAGCTGGAAGAAGAAAAGGCAAAGATCAGGGGTTGAGATAGGAACAATTTACTGGAAACAGCAATGAGATAAGAAAATGAACAGCAACAATGTTAATAATGAAAGGTGTAAGACAAAGAAATTATTTACACTGAAAACCCACAACAAAATACCGACCAGCTCTTCCCCACCACACCAACCTTTTACCCAACCAGAAAGGAATGCCTTCCTTCTTGAAAGCAAGAAGAGGGAGTCCCTTTTCCCTGACCCTGTTCAATAAGGTGGTATAGTTGATTTAGAACAACATAATATTTTGGCCACGCCTCCCCCACCCACTGATCTGGGACAGAACTAGGACAAAAAGGCTTCTAAGCAGAATCAAGACCATAATAAAAAGAATTGAAGAGCTTGATCAGAAACAAAAAAACTGTGGAAGACATTTGAGAATATAAGAATACAGCAGAAGTTTGTTGTACTACTTGTTCCATTCATCAAAGCAGTAGAAAGTAACAAACCTGATTAGAATGAAAAAGTGGCATATTTAGTGTCAATGAGAGAAACAGAACAAAACAAAGGCTCCAAAAAAAAAGCCAGAAGATAAATTCTGGCTTTCATTTTTTATCACAAGTATGTGAGCATTTGCTGCAGGTAACTTGCCTGATAAGGGTAAATTACCTCTCTGTATTTACATAAATGTGTTTCTGGGCAGATTTAGTAGTGCTTGTACAACACCACCAGCTGAATATGCTTGCTCAGACACATTAAGAAATCATGACTAATCAAAGCCCTGATGCTCATGAGGCCTTTTTGCACCTCTTGTTTGTTTTCTGGGCTAATTTACAATGAAGTCTTATGAACAATTACTGATGCAGGGAAAAAACCACACTTGTCTTTACAGCCAACTATCATCTGTTTAAATGTGCACCGATATTCTCCCTAAACTTCCTTATTTTATGCAGGTCATAGAGTTTCAGAAATGCTGCTTTCTCTGTAAGGAGTAACACACAGAACCACTCCAACATCTATGAGTGGCCTGCAGGTTAGATGGCTGTGTAGAACACGCTAAATGATGTTCAAGCTTACAGTGTGAAATTTTTCATGTTTTGTATTTGCTCAATTACCTATTAAAGTTGTACAGGATACTGCTGCAAAAAATTATATGGATCTCTTTACATTGTGCATGGAAAATGTTATACAAAAATAAGCTAGCAAAATTAAATACTTGAACAAAAATACATCAGCAATAATGCAAACCGTAGAATTGAAAATGAAAAAGAGTTTCACTTGTATTGGTGATAATCCGTTTTTAAAAATAATCTCTAAAAGTTCCTAAGAAAGCTAAATTTATCACCAAGGAAAATTAAGTGGATAACCACAGTGGTTTTATGACAACTGCACCAATGAACCCAAAAAGCAAGTGAAAAGTTGTTTCCTTATACACACCTTGAAAGGCAACACGATGCCCTCTGGAATCCTCTTGCTTAGTATTCTCAAATCTACTCCAAACAAACATTTGGGACAATAATCTATTCACAAGCCTTTTCATTTGATTAAGACTAAAATTAAGGCCTTGGACAGAAAAGATCCCTCTTTTTTTTTTATTTTTTTCTTTTCAGTATTTCTTGTTCTGCTGCAGAAGCTATCCATCTGACATGTCCGTTTCCCAAACATGGCATAAGTTCTACAGAAACCAGAAAAAGAGAAACTGTGAAGAAAGGCTCCCTATGGAGGATTGCTTTCTGAGAAAGTTTAGGGTGTTGTCAAAATGCATACTAGTTGCCTCCTATCAGTTTTAAAAAGAGTATCTCAAGATAAGAAAAGAGAAAAGAGAGTAGGAAGAGCAGCTAAGTATAAGCCACAATCAAAGAGCCCTGGGGCATTCCAACGGAGGCAAATGGGAGTCTTGGACATAATTATACAGAGCAGGGAAAAAGTCAAATGTGTTTGACCAGGCTGAACAGAGAGAGGAGCACCAGAATATGGCCTGGTTTAACATTAACTGGGACTACGAGAGTAAGATACAAACTTCCTGGTCCTGTGTCAAAGTTCACAACTTTTGAAAGGAAATGGTTCCTTAAACTTTTCTTTGGCAAATGAATACAGAAGCAGGCAAGGGAGACATACCAAAATACTGGTTAATTAAATAATTATGGGAAATGTACAAGTCTATGACTGGTGACAGAGAAATTTTTTAACTCTCAGAGTGTTCTTTCAGTCTTCCTTGGTTATTTCTTTTCCATGTTTCTCCAATTAAACAATGTAGAGGTTAATTTCTGTTCTGAAGACTAAGCAGTACGTAGTAAAGCATTTCTATGCTTTCAAGCTTATGGTGTTTTCAATATTCTAATGAATCCCACATTAAGAAATCTTTATCTTAATCAGACTTGTAGATGTTGAAGAAAGTACATGAAATGTAATCTGAGTGTCTGGATTCTTAATACATGCCCAGATATAATTATGATTATAACTACACACACAAATAGCAAGTAAAATTGCATTTTAAATTGTTATTCTCTTCTGAAAAGGTATTTTAAGAAATCTTTTTTTATTTACATGTGGAGCAGGTGATACCATCCAAATTTTACCATCTAAAACCTAACCTTCAATGGAGTAACCTGGGAATTAAACTACAGTAACAAGTAATTTAAATTCCAGACATTAATTTATTCTATATTTCACTTATCCAAGGATTAAACAATTTCACAACAGAGGGTCCTCTTACTTTCAGGATCCCTACTGATATGGTATGAACTCCTGATGTGTTATTAGTGTTCTTCAACTGCATATTTATGTAATATCATAATTTGTTTCATCCAAGTATTGTAATGAAATTTGATTACTACTCCAGTTATGGAATTCAAACTACCACCTGCAGCTGCACCAGGAAACCACTTTTGAGATCTTCCTCCATTCTTCACTTTTGTCTTCAACCAAGCTAGAATTGCCCTTAGGATTTCTAGTTACCTTCTTGCACACTTTTATCCAATATATATTTTCCAGCTTCTTCCTTTCCTGCTTTATCTTTTTATTCATCCAGGTTTTTCATGGTTTTGTTTCTTTATAGTGTCATTTCAGTCAGTCTTTAAAAATTCCAACACCACCTTTTTGTTTCATAAAATAAATGGCTTAATATTTCTTTCTTTTTAAGTTTCTTTTGACAGTGTATTTTACCTTCTTATTTTTTTTCCCCTTAATGAACTTGGTTCTTTCGTCAAACTACTCCAGCCATACAATGTTCCAATTTACAAGCAAGTAAAGCTGAAAATCTTTGTTTCTTCCAAATTATTGTCCAGTAAAAAGAGATAATTTGTTCTTCTTTCCTGTGGCTTGATGTGAAATTTGCACAAATGGATGAACATAATTCTGAATTTGTAGCAGAATAAAACCAAGTATCTACAACTATCAGTAATTAAAAAGAAAACAAATGTGATTTAAAATAATCTCGATGTATTCATCTGCATGCAGGATACTTACAGGATAAAAATGTTTATCTCTAGTGTTTCTCTTCTAACTCCTTTACAACTTATACCACCAGTCAAAAATGCTAAACATTCTCCCTATATACCCTTTGATTTTGGGGTCTTAGTGGATTTTTATAGATATAACTGTGTTGGAAATTAATATAATAATATCATATCATATCATATATAATATCATATCACTTACAATGTAATATATTATAATAAATATAGCACAATATATTATAATGTATAAATCTAATGTCTGTTATGCAGAGATACTCTTCTCACATATATATAATTCCATACCTAGCAATTTTCTCAAGAAAGATAAAAAAGTTTTACACCCTTTATTGTCCTTTTCCACTTTTACCTTGCTCTCACCATTCTTACCAAACACTACAATCTCATACGTGTGGATCTTTATCTTTTGACTTTATTGGAAGTTACTCCCTACTTTCTTTCCCCTTTGCTTCAAAAACTAGCCAAGAACTTCTGCCACATAAACATGGTAATTGGTAGTAATTTAAGACCTTTGGCAAATCAAGACAATACTTCACTGCATAAGGAATCCAAATATGAAGAACAAGATTAAACACAAGCTTCCTCTGTTTCTCAGAAATTACTCACTTTCCTCCCTGTACAAGCTCTCTAGCAAAGCCAGATCCTAATTCTTGGTAAAATTTAATTTTTTTCTTTTTGAACTTATATACGTCAACTGCTCTTAATAGCTCTGATTTTTGGGAAATTCCTTAGGTCTAAGTGAATTCAAAGTTTTTTTCCCCCAAGATGCCCAAGACATCTCAAAAGCTGACAAAACACCTTTTTTAAAATATTTAGCAAAACATGATATAAAATCTCAGCTTATTGTTTTCCATTTCCAGATACCAATAATATTGTCAATAGACAACAGAAAGCAAGGTAGGAAAAGTCCCAGGTATTTTTTTCTTCTCTTTTGAAGTCCTGCAGAAACATTTTCCATTCCTTCTAATAAAATCGGTTTTCTACCATGCACACACAGATTACAGCAATTTCCCTTTCAATTTTTTTTAATGAACTTGGGAAATATGTAGAGTTCCAAATTTTGAGTCATGCAGTTTGCATCTGTTGCTGTACATTTCTTCCTTCTTTTTTATTATTCCAAGTGTGTCACTCATCAAATGAATTAATCTACTTTTTCATCTGTCTATCCATCTACCTATCCATCCACCTGCCATTGACTTAGAGAGATGTGATTTTACTTCTAAGCAAAACAATTAAATGTAAAAGTTATTGATATACTATATCCTACTAGAAGTTATTTGTCTTTGAAAGTAACAGAAAAACAAGCAATATATTATCTCCAGCAACTGCTGACTTTTTTATTAAGTCAAAGGACTACAAATACATGTCCTAAAGTCATAGCATGAATAATACACATTGTATACTTACTGCTTATGGAAAACATTACATTTAAAAATTACTTACAATGACACTACTTCAAAGATTTAGGAAATACAGGCCAGGCAAGTCCAACTACCTTAAATGATCTCCAATTTTACACTATAAGAAACATTGTAATATTGAGTTTTGATCTATTTGTTCCAGGCAAGGAGAAAAAAAAGAGAAAGAAAGNAGAAAGAAAGAAAAGAAAAGAAAGAAAAGAAGGAGAGAAAAGGAAAAAAAAGTATTATAATGCAACACATTTACTGACTGAAATAAAAAAATTCTGGACCAAGTAGGAATACACGCATCTAAATTAAGAAAAACACGCTTTTAAAACTTTCTTTAAGACTGGCAATCTTCTTAACTCTGATGTAGACTGAAAATACATTAAAGTATGGCTATTTTCCCTGCATAGGCAGTAAAAAAAGTGCCAAGAGTGTCCCTGCATTTTCATTCAGCTCTTCAGTCCTAAGAATCTCAATTCCAGCTATTCAAGTGAGTGTGGGAATGAAAGAGAAATCTCCAAGAGAGAGGATATGACTCAAAAAGAGCTAGTCAGGACAGCAATCAATGTACTGCCTCTAGGATGTGAAGAGGTAAAGATCTCCCTCCCCTAAACTGATATTTCTTAAAAATGTAGTATAATCATGGCAAATACAAACTTGTTTTAAATTTTAATATTCATGATATATATGTTATAGTACCAAAGTAATCCTTTATCATCACATTTATTTGTGCTGTTGCTCAACATCATGCAAAATTAAGTTGTATGTTTTTATGCAAAATCATGGTTAAATCACACAGGTAATCTACAAAGGATTTTAACTGTTCACCTCCTGTTTAAGCTTTTAATTTCTAATTACTCCAGTGATATTGTTGCCTGAAAGACAGGCAACCTGAAACAGAGGCCAAGACAAATTAGGAGTATAAAAAGCTGACAAATTTATTCAAGGCCTACAAAGGCCTCGAAGGTACATTCTGGCAAGCAAAGTCCCCCATCGGGGACTACACCTGAAACAGACAACAGGTCATGAGCCCTTCATCTTTTATAACTTCCGTCCCATCAGCAAATTGGCCCTTAATTCTCCAATCACACCCTTAGGTGATGACGTTGACCACCCTGGGAGTGATCCCCCCATACCACAGTAGTTTACATATTTTCAGGCTCTAGGGCAACGAATATGTCCTTGAATCTGTATTCAGAGAGCCTTGTTTTGGCTAAAGGTGCTGGGAACAGAGGATTTTAGCACTTTGTAAGTAGCACAGAACTACAGCAAGTTACAGATACATGAAGAGTAAACAACTAGAAATAATTAAGGCATCAGTATCAGGATTTAAAGACATTTAGGGCTCTGGACCTTAGCCTCTCAGTGCCCCCATTATTTTCCAATTACAGAATAAGAATACAGCCAAAAACAACAAAAGAGACACAAAAATTACTACACATATACATTACACTTTCTTTGATAAAAGACTTTTTTTACCCCAGATTTTCAAAACTGATGCACAGGAAGCTCCCCCTGAATAGGAGGAAAGGCTTAGTTACTGTGTAGGGGAGCGTGCACTTGGACAGTACCCAGAGAGGTTCCCTCACCGGAGGTACTCAAGAACCATCTGGATGAAATTCTGTGCAATGTGCTCTGGGATGACCCTACTTGAGCAGGGAGGTTGGATCAGATGGCCCTCCCAGCCTGACCCATTCTGTAATTCTGTGAAACCTGTCCCTTTATAACACTCTGAGTAGAACATCATCTCTGTTGACAGGTAACATTTGTATTTTTCCCAGGAAGTACATTTAGGCATGAATCCAAGTACGTATTTGTTAGTTAATTTGCAGCTGTTGACTGACTGTGGCTCTCTGTCTCTGCAAACACACTGGAAACTGAGCCAACCATTTCTAAAATAAAAAATATATGACAAAGGCAGCATGAGTTCTCAAGTCCATTAGCAATCCATATGGACCACAAAATGATGTGGATGAAGGGGTACATTCCATGTGCCCACACCTAGCAAACACTTCCTACAAAAGAAAAATTATTTTGAAATACATCATGACCTGTTTTATATCTTCAAGGAGCAAAAGGGAAGCACCAACTTGTGAGAGTGATGACAGGAGTTTCAGAGTCCCTCCGGACCAAAGTCCTATGACAGCCCCAGATCCATTATAACATGAAGTCCACAACTGTTTCCTGAGAGAAGGGAAATTATCAACTACAGCCTGCAATTTTCATATATCTGGAGATTTCAATTATATCCCTCAAAAATAGAAAAGGTAAAAACAAGGCACATGCTAAGGACACCTTTGCTTAAAAGCATTATTCTGTTAGCTACTGGAAGATTTTACAAGAAGTAGCAACTTTTACTCTCATCATTTCTACTCAGTCTGATCCTTAATTCATATTGCTTTTCCTTTAGTTATTTCTTCTACTCAAGTCAAGTTTTGCATCCACCCTCCTGCTCTGTTCCTGGGCAGTCACTTTGCAGCCAGACAACTTTAAGCCTTGACTGATTGTAAAATCTTCAACAGGCTCTTAGTCAGTACTTGCACTTCTAACCCCTTTGAGGTAATTAAAATTCATTTTAATTAATTAATTTCAAGATAAAACTGAACCTGGACATGTCCCTTGAAGCTAAATATCAACATTTCATACCGCTTGTAGCCATGTAGTGAAAAGCACATTGCCTTTACATTTTCCTGTTCTGTATAGAACAATGAGTATCTCACGTGGAGTGCTAGACTATGTCACAGTGACTAGCAAGACATTTTCACCTTTTGGTAGCACAAGTCACTGTGGGAAGAGCTGAGGCTCAAAGCAACAGGAAAGAGAGTCTGGACATGGTGTCCTTTAAAAAATAAAACAAGGGAAGGATATTAGAGAAGTTCATTTTCCACTGAGCCAGGAGCGAGATTCTGATCCTGGTGAGACAACACTTCAACAAACTGGTTCAGAGCATAATTTTTTGAGTTTTTTAAATATAAGAACGCTGCAAGAAATTTTATTGTTAATGTTTCATTTAAATTTATTCAAATGTAGAATACTTTTTCCCATTTCTCTACATGATTGTCTGAATAAAAATAGAAGATTTAATTTTAATTGTTTGTACACTGGAGCTTTCTGTTAGCAAAGCCATTCACCAAGAAACTTGGCTGCTTCTTGAGTTGAGACCATCCTTACTGTGAGCTGATTAACTGGAAAAGAAGTCTATTTGGAAGGTCTACAAACCAATCAAGAAGTGAAGATAAAATAATGAAAGATCCATTCTTATAGGACCAGAGATGAGTAATTGTTGGTTGAATCCTAGATCTATGTCTGGAACAATCCTTCAGAATCCTTCAGAAAAAACATCCAATAGTTTAAGCAGAGTTAGATACAGGTTGACACAACACAGGTTGGACTTTCACCTTTGCAATATATTCACAGCATTGGATCTATGGGTAAAAAGCTTTAGAAAAATTTTTGACATTTGAAGTTCATATACAATAGCCAAAATATCATATCATGTCACATCAAAAATGGATGCTTTGACAAGTAACAATGACAAAGCCCGATACGGGCCTTTTCAAGACTACAGCTAGACCAAGAGGATTTCATCATTGCTTTTCGTATGCATGACACCAAGAGGCTTAACCCCTTATGACAGATGATCATTTTTGGAAAGTTTTATAACAACTAGAGATGCTCTAAACCTCATACATACATAAAAATTTAGTAGGTAAAAACAAATTTACAATTAAAAATGTAGAGAATCAATTATAGAAATAAGAAAATTTTAATCACATGATAAAATTTTCTGAAATACAAATGCCAGCATGATACTACGCTATGTTTTTATATCGTATGTTATTCTATGTGGATTTTCAGTTCAGAGTCTAAAAATATTTTTCATTATCCAATGTGATCCATCAATAATTTAATTAAAACCAAGTCTCTCTCACAATGCCAAAGGTGTGGATTAACATGTTGGTAGACTATAGGTCTGGAAGAGCAATATATGTCAACAAGCAAAAATGGAGGAACTCGAGATCAGTTTCAAAAACCACTAAAACTTAAACTCAACAAGCCTTATTTTAGCTGAAACAAAAAGACTCATTAACTTTACTAATTTATAGGTTATCTCTTTATAAAGACTAATTAACATAAATATATCAAACATCCTAAAAAGAGTCTTGGTCTATGATGCATCTTCCCATCCCTCACTCTTTTTTGAGTATCCTCAGGAATCACCCATTTACTTAGAGATAGGAAAAGAGCTTCACACATGGAACAAAAACCCTCTTCAGTGTTCAGTGCTGGGACTGGTAATATTGCCTGCATGGTAAGGGGTTTTTTTTTTGTTTGGATAGGTGTTTTTCTTCATTTGTTTGTGGAAAGAAAGGGGTAGAAAGCACTGTTTTTTTCCTGCATCCATTCTTCTAAAACTTTATTTCTGGCAGATTGCCGCATTTTGTTCACAAACCATACAGCCAAAGAAATTTAAATAGAAAATTTTTTAAAAAATTTAAAAAATTTCTTTCTATATCTAAGAGCAAAAAGGCACACACATTCCTAGGAAGTGGGAGAGGAAGACCCTGATTCCTTCATTATTTTCTGGTCATCTAAAGAGCATTTAAAAAATGGAACAGCTTGAGTAGTTGATCCTTATCCTAATCATCAGATATGGATGTACATGCTCCGTACTAGTTGGTCCACCTGGAGTTCTGTGAAAGATAATCAGTAAAAGGCCCAGAATTGTTACAGTTCACTATGGTTATTTACAATCATACCAGATCTGAAGCAAAAAAAACCCATTAAGGTCTAATTTCTATGATTGCATAAAATATGTCACTCTCCATTGGTTAATGTGGAACATCAGGTTCAGCAGGTTGAGACATTAAATAAATATACTGAATATATTCACACATGGTTTTGCTACAAAAGTTTTTTACTTTGCCTGAAATTAAGGTACTGGTCAGCCAGTCTTCATCCAGGGATTACAACAGATCTGTTAAAACAGCATTGATATTTCTAACAAATAAGAGTGGTTCAAAAGATAAAGGCAGAATCAGCAAGATTACTTCCTGTGAAGTTCTGAAGTAAACAGCTCTACTGAAGACAAAACAGATGTAAACAGAACTCCTAGAAGTCTAGACACAAAAACTACTCTTCACCAGGTACTTGTTCTAACTTATGGATCAGATTTAAGTAAACAATGCTAAAATGTCCTGATTCCCTCATATCTGCAGCAACACATCTGAACACAGTGTGAAGAGAGGAACTCATTTAAGTTTGACCTCAATAAAATAGATTGACATTCTCTAGTTTCTTTATATTTCATAGCAAAAGTTACATGGTTTATCAATTGCTGTAAACAACTATTTTAAACTGGTATTTTATTTTAAATTGCCTTCACTTATAAATAGTCTGCTCCTAACAGTTCAACGTTTTTGTATTTGCGACCTTCATACATGGTGATTCTTAGCACGTCCTATGTGCTCCCCAGCTAATTGGTGCAGAGAATGTGGAAGGTGACAAAACAGGTCATTGCTCAAAACTACACCAGTCTGAGAGCTTCAGTAACAGGGGTCATAAGAAAATATACTGTTTCCAGAAATAACTTCTGAAGTACTTGTAATGTCTGAGATGTGGCAAATATATTAATAGGCATGGAACTATATCTTTTAGAAAACACTCAATTATTCTTGTTGGAGAGATCCAGGGCCAGGTGTACATTATTCAATTAGAGTTTTGTATCAGACTGGGAAGAGCAGGAAGAAACAGGGAATTTCACCAATTTCCAGGGTATGTTTTTCAATATAATACTAGCAGACTTGAACAGCATTGGAGTAATATACTCCAATCGTCTCCAAATTCCTAGAACTCAAAGAATCCCTTTTCTTGTTTTTATGCTTCCTTATTATGACCTTGCAATTTAAACTGTGTTTTACAAATTTAATTTGAATGAACTTGATTCACAGACTCAGAGCTGCAACATATCAGCATCACAGTAGATCTTTTCCTGATTTTAGCTCAGACTAGTTCACCCAGCATGCATCTATATAATTTTAGATGATCAACACATTAAAGCTGATTTTATTCTATTATTTTGTAAGTGTAAGATGAATTGAGAAAGAAATACTATGCTTTCACATTCAAAGTGTATGACAAACTAACTTGCCATGTGTCATTGCCACTGACTTTATTTCCCCTCAAGCCTCATTCATACTGACTGCTTGGATTTTATTCAGGTATAAAATTTGCATTTAGATTGCTCTCCCAGAGGTAAAAAAACCCAAACCAACCCACTCTAAAATCCTGTGACTTCTTTTAACCTTATTGAAGCAACAATCACAATGATTGCATGTGGCTGGAAACATTTTAGCATATCAAGCTGCATTTCAGCGTTCCCCCATTAACCAATCCAGAGTTATTACCATCAAATATTATTTTATCCCTTCCTTGTTCAAACTGCAAACAAAAAAAAATGGTCAAGAACACACTTGGTGTTACAAAAGGTTAGATAATATTTCCTTCTATGCTAAATAGGTAGTAAAGCCAAATAAACTTACATAGATAAAAATAAATGTGTGACACATAAAACGAGAATAATCTTAAAATTACTGATATTAGTACAGTTTCAGGAGGGAGAAGACATAAATTTATACTGGAAATAAACAACAGATTTACCATGTTTTCTTTTAATTTTTCAAATGTAGACATTTTATTAAAAAAGGCTAATAATGTGACCATACAATATTACAAATGCAGTACATAATTTCATGTAGTACCTGCAAATTCAGTCTAACAAATCCTTACCCCACTTTTATCAGTGGAGGAAATCTGACGATCAAGTGGTTTTTTGAGTCATTAACTCAACATGAAATTTCTGTCAGTTAATTCTTGCCATTACTTTTTAAAAACACAAATAAACCTCCTCTTAGAGTATAGTTCAGACATTATAAAAATAGGCGGCAGACTGTAATATCCTTTTCTACAGTTTTTAAAAATTCAGAGGCTGTGAGACATGGATATATGAGAAAACATGAAATACTGAAAAAAACTCCCAGAACTTCAGCACATAATTACATTGCAGATTGAATTTCTAGTATTGCAAGCAATCTTTTGGAGGAGACTGCCTCCTTTAAAAAGAGATAAGGAGCTAATAATCTATTAGCAGCCTGATCTAGGACTTCATACAAATGTAAATAAACACAAATAAAATTCTATGAAGATGTGAAATGAACTAAAATTACAAGCTAAACGTAAAAATTGGCAACACACACATCTGTTGGCAGAAAGGGAAAAAAGAGACCTCCCTCTCCTACAGAAATGCTGGCCATTGAAGCTAACAAAGAGATTGGTAGTGAGAGGGATAAGGTATTCTTTAAAAAGAGAGCTAAGTGCGCAAACACAGCCACCTGATACTGCCTTAAAGCCTGCCTCAAAATCTGCTATAGTCAACAGAAAACCTTAGCCCTGAATTCCATGTTACCTAGATTAACTCCACCTTATTATTGGGACCTGCACATGCCAGGAGCCTCCACCTGCCCTGGCCAGGCTGTAGCCCTCCTTCTCTGCAACCACATCGTCCTAAACCATTCCCGAGAGCCAGAAGATCGCTGTTGTACAACTGTTGTGTCTTGGGTAGACTTTGGATGGTTACAGGCTGGCCAGGACAGCTGGGACCTGCTGGTGAGCCCAGGGGCCTGATGGCTGTAACACACCAACAGTGAGAACAACATGACTTTGACTTATCTCCTTGGTATATGCACCTCTCTTTTATGCCCCATGATTTAAAGCAATGCCCTGAAACAAAAACGTGTAATAGTAATCTTATTTAGAGTGAGCTCATTAACCAAATTCATATCCTGGACACAACAAGAGAAAATGTTATTTTAATATTAAAGGCCAACAATAAGCAAGAAGCTACCAGTTAATCCTTGACTTCCACGTAATACCATAACATTTGTTCAGGGCTGTTCACTGTTCATTACTGCTTTTGTTTGTTGTCATCAGTGCATGGTTCTTGTGCTGGTTTTGGCTGAACACCTGCCTGCCCTTGGGAAGCAATTAATTAATTCCTTGTTTTGTTCTGCTTGCATACATGGCTTTTCCTCCCCCTATCAAATTGTCTTTATCTCAGCTCATGAGTTTTCTCACCTTTCCAATTCTCTCACCCTGCCCCATTCTCTCCCCCCTGCGACAGGGAGTGAGCGAGCATCTGAGTGGGGTTTTGTTGCTCCCTGCGGTTAAAGCACAACACTTGGACACGCCATTACTGCAAGCTGGACACCAAAATGAAAAGGAAAGTTCTGTTGAACCTAATCAGCCCATTCTCTATGTATATAATTATCAAAGGTATGTAACAACAGTTATATTTAACTCAGGCTATATCTGATGGTAAGTAAAACAGATCTATTCAGAGTGGGATATAACTGCTTTGAACACGTGCCACATGTTGCTTTTGGCACAGAAGCACCCACAATGCAGCTTTCTAAAAGTACTTCTCACTCTCTCAAGAGGAAAGCATTTACCAGAAGTAGCAGTCACAAACTCTGAAAGTTGTAAAGTTGTCAAGAAAATGTTAATTTTATCAAGTGCAGATTTCCACACGGTAGAAATTCACTATGATCTCAAAGTGAGTGCTTCAACAGTATTAAGAACTAGATGCAGAATTATGTTGCACATGAGGTGATGCTTTGCCACAGGTTCATCTTTCAAATAATGTAACACTTTACCTGTACAATAATTAAAAAATAAAAAAAAAAAATTAAAAATAAAATAAAAATAAAAAAGAAGGAGAAGCAGAGAACAAATGGAGTCATGGATATCAATATAGTGCATATGACAGCTGATGGGTGACAATGACAAGGCTGCCCAATATCCTGAAATCTGATCTGGGCAACAAAGCTGGTGAAGGGTCTGCAGCTCAAGTCCTGTGAGGAGCAGCTGAGGGACCTGGGGTTGTTTAGCTGGAAAAAAGCTCAGGGGGAATGTTTGCTCTCTAAAACCACCTGAAAGGGGGTTGTAGCCAGGTGGGGTCAGTCTCTTCCCCAGGAAATTATTGATAGGAAGGGCCTCAAGCTGCACCAGAGGAGGTTTAGAGCAGATATGCATGCATACATACCATATGATAAAATTAATTTCCTTGCTGCAAACTGTAACTAAAAGTATTAGATTACTTTAGATATTGGAAATAATATGTCCGTGAGATACACTGACATTCTCCAGGCTGTGGTTATGAATGTAGAATCTGTTTTTGGACCTTTTTGTTGGGTGCATGTATAGTGTAGAAATGTGGTGTGAAATTACAAAAATCTAATTGAAGACTGAAAGTTTCCTGGGACATATCTTGAGCAAGACTGTATTTCTCAATAAACCAGTAGCAGCATTAGGAATTAGTTCAATAAATATGAGAAGACTTAGACTCCATTTTTAGTGTTTCTAAATGCAAAGCATGCTATTAACTTCCAAAAGTGTTTAAGGCAGTTAATAGCATTGTTTTCATTGTCATCAGCAGATTTCCAATGAGATTCAAGGCACATTCATTTTCATTATTTAACAACATAAATGTATTTACATTTAAACTCCGATCTAATAATAAAAAGGAATAGATGCTGAAAGCACTGAAATAACAGGGGTGGGGGGAGGTGGGTTTGCCACATCTGATGTGTTGTTTGTAATCTGCAATTGTTTCACTAGCTCATGACAGCTTCTGTAGCATCTCAACATGCAAATTTCTTTTTCTCAGCATTTTAATGATCATACAACCAAACACTTTTTGTGACTTCATACACAAACAAAGCTCTTAGAACAGGAGTCAATAGTTTTACAAAACAGCCGTTGACAGCTATTTACACTTCTATGGGGCTTAAATTATTTTATACATGCGTAATTCAAATATGTGTGTCTGCATACACAAATACATATACTCCTGCAATATTCATCTCTGGTAAACCCTGGTATTCATAATTCTTACACTGATCTATTTTATTCTTCATTACTCACTTCCTAATTTTCTACTACTGCTTCATTTCAGATTACTAAACATGCAGAAAGTGCTCATGCACTGCAGCAAAAACCTGTAATCCATCACCTGAAGTTTCTTTTTACGAATTTCTATCTCCTGTTCATTCCAACCCTTAATCAAATCTGCAACTGCCACCTCCAATTTCTGATTAAATATTCCAATTACACAAACTTTAAAAAGTGCCCCAAAGAGCAAGTAATTCCTCCAGCAGCTGTTTTAATAGGTTTTTCTTACTTGATTCTCCATCTGAGCTATTAATAAAATAGTTCATAATTTAATTAACTGGACTGATTGGCTGAAAATTTTCTTGTTTAATAAGCAGAGTGTTCTAGGTGAGCTGACACAAGATCTCTTTCAAGTACTTCAGCCAGCTCCTTTGACCACATATACTTACACACTCTCTCTTGGTACAGAACCTAAACATGCCAACCTAAGCACCACAGAGAGTGAGCTATTCCTACCTGTAAAATAGAGCCAGCTCTAAACAATTTGCACTCCAGAATTCTGTGCAGGAAATTTTCATATAACACAGCTCTCCTAATAGGCCTGCTAAACAAGAGGAATGGGATACTGTTTCTACAGTATTTTTTAAAATGGCATTTAAAAAATATATAATGCTATTGACATTGATTTTGCTTTTTTCCCCCCCTTTGGATATCCAAATACATTTCAAATGAGGTGGAAAGCTGTGCTTAAAGACTTAAGTTTAAATACAAGTTCAAAAAAGCACACAAGTCTTAAGACCTAAAAGGAAACCTGCAAATTAAGTTTGTGAAGTTCAGCATTTTCTTAACACATCAACAAATTCAAGATCTACTTTACCAGATGATATAAAAAATCAGAAAAAAAAGTACATACAGTTAATGTAGAAAGCCTAAGTCCACATACTCAACTGGATAAATCAAAAAAAGGAAAGGAAGATCTATGGAACCCCAGAGCTTTATGCCAAAAAAAATTAATTTTTAATTTTTCTGAAATGAAATATACCCAAATTTGCCCAGAGCAAAGCCTTTTGTACTTACTGTTTAATGAAGTCATGTTCTGAACAATTATTTCCTTTAGAATCTGTAAATCTGTTTTTCTTCTTCCTAATATTGTGAAGAAAATATTTTACTTTCAACAGAACTTTGATTAAAGAATACAGAGGGATTGATTTTCATCTCTTTTTCTTTTTCTTTTTTGATGTCTAAATAATCAACAGTCTTGGAAGGCTTTAAAATTCAGTGTCTTTCCAAGATTAACTTCCTGACACACCAAGTAGGTTAATACTAAAAGCAAAGATTTGATATAAACAAAAAATGGTATTTATCTAGAAAAATACAAGGATGAACATATGCATATTAGTTTGATGCAAAAATTTTTATAAAAATTAGCACAAAGAACATCAACTCACATTTGAATTGGAAACAGCCTTAAACTAATCTTTTAGAAGAATTTTGTAACACTCACTATGACTCAGTGTGGAATCTTCTAAATCTTGTAAATTAATGTATCTCTTCAAAAATATATTTTTATATTTATTAGCCAATACAATCCTGAATTTTCAGAACACTTTTTTTTTTTAAAATCTTACATTTCCTGTTTTACATTAAAGGACAAATATTTTAATTGGCTATGAATTATGAATTTGTATGAAATATTGTTATTCTGACAGAGTATATCATGTGAACTGACAAGCTTTTTTAATATAAAACCAGAACAAGCTCTCAAGTACGTTTTATGAATGTTTGCTTTTGATTTCTAGTCCTTGTTCCAAAATACAAAATTACCTACCCTTTAGCATCTGCAAAGGCATGTGGAGGAGAATTCCTATTGACTTCAACTAGACTTAATTAAATTGTCATTTACTTACTTATGAGATAATGTATTTGTGTGTAGAAGTTGCTCATGGGATAAAACTTTCCAATAATACAGAAGGTAATGGACTTAATGGGAAACTCCTAGAGGATCTAAAATGTGGAGGTCAGAACTCCTCATATCCAGAGCAGATAACATTTTTTGAAATTTCATGTTTATGTAGGGAAATATAGTATCATTGAGGGAAAACAGCAGTAGTGCTGTAATGGGATGGGAAAAAATTAAAAGGGAAAGGACTGGAACAGCCCCTTCCAAAAAACAAAAAGCTCAAGTAAAGAATAAGAACATAATTCTGTTATGCAATAACATTCAGCTATCCTAGGTGAAAACTGAAAATGGAGCCTTAGTCAAGCCATGCTCCTTTTCCCATCTCTTTCTGAATATCCAGGAGAAAATGTTCAGAAAAATATATTAATTCTTTCATGCAAAGCCAGTTGGATTTTAAAGAAACGCTACAGAGGAATTTTCCTCCCAAGAACATAAGATAAAACTTACTTCCTTCCAACTCTCAGATTTTTCAAAAAGTTTCTCAATGTATTTTCTCATTAATTCAACTATGCATATTGAATATAAATTTGCTGCAACATAGTCGAATCCTCCATTACTCAGCATGTTAGTACCAATAAAAAATCCCTAAAATTATGAAAGAACAATTGCCATTTGAAGGGGAAAGAAAAAGGTACGATAAATGCAATGTTTTCCACTCCAGAAGAGAAAACTCTAGAGATTTAAAATTTCCCAGGGAACAGAATCCTCCTCATTTTAAATAGAAGAAGAGAAAATGTGGTATGTGGAAAACTTAATTAAATATATATTGCTCTAAGATTTAGATCAAGTTTCATTTCATTTTTCATAGAGATTAGTCCACTGAATTGCATGAAATCTCTGTGGATTACTCACAACTTTTATGGCTTCCAGTGATTTGCTTTGAAAGAGAACCTTAGAGTCAGATGATATGCCGCTAATCAATGAATAGTGCTTTTTTTTCCATTGGAAAAGCAAATGCACAAAAACAAGTTTTTGAATGTAGAGACAGACTCTTCAAACGAACTAAGGCCAGGATGCCCAAACCTGTCAAAAGCCATTGCTGCCCCCTGAGAAAGGAACATGCTTCAGGTGATGTCATAATTAGCTCTGCCTTTGGAGTTACAGTTTAAATTTTTCTTCCTGTGGCAGAAGGACAGATATTTCTGTGTGCAGCCAATCATAAGCTGGGAGACTTGGGGAACTAAACTTGGGTTTCTGGTAGTCAGAAAGCTCACCAACACTCCCTTGTCCCTGTAATATTTTGGTCCTCTTCTACTTCTTAACCCTTCTTTAGGATGACAATCTGTTAGTTACAGTTTAGAAAACTGAAGTTCCTGTGAGGACACCACTTCAGACATCCTTCTTGAAAAAAGAAAGAACACCACCAAAAGACAAGCAGTTCCATTTTTAAGAGACATGTTTAAAAAACATAGGATTAATTGTTCCATAGAGTTGCATTGCACACTCCCCTGGAGGGAGTCCAGGCAAATTAAAGTAAACTATACGTACAACTTCTTGACAAAAATCAGCTCAAAACCACTCCCATCCTTATTAAATTACTCATTTCTTGCATGCTGCCTATCTGCTTTAATCTTTTTTTCTCATAGTTCATTCGAAATGTTGGTGATAAAGGCCATCCTCCAATCAAATTCCTCCTGGCTCACTCATGAGCTCCTGTGACGGCTGTAAATGTTCTTTTGAACTGTGTTCTCCAGAATACCTTTTCACTCTGATTTTCCATATGTACACTGCTTAATATTAAGTTATCTCCTCTGCAAACTCACTCCACATTTATACATCCCTCAATTATTCCCTTTCTCTGTTCTTGGTCACGTGCCTTTCTGTGACAATTGCTAAGTTGTTCCACTTTCCATGCGTACGTGACTATCTTAAATACACTTCATCAGTAGTCATAGATTCGTAGAATTTTTTAAGTCAGAAAAGACCTCCAAGAACCTTGACTCCACCTGTTAACCTACCGCTGCCAAGCCCACCACTAAACCATGTCCCACAGTGCCACACCTACATATACGATCAAAAACACTCAGTTATTAATTTATGTGACAATGGCAACTCACTGAATCTCAGTCTGAGATCAAACCTTTAAATACAAAACTGATGGGGTGGATGACAAGCTGTTACTTATTTTCTAACTTTGACTAGGAAAAGGATAACTTTTGCAGAGGACCAAATTTTCATGAATAGCTCAACGTACCTTGGATATGCTTTTGTTCTCACTTCCCATCCATTCAATTACCAGTGCAACTGCCAGTTTAATAAATCAAAATTCAGCTATTGGCAAACATGTTCAAAAATCATGAGGCTGAAATCCAAGTTGTTTAGCCTTCAGTTTTTTAACTACTATCTTCTGTAGAAAGGACTGCCTTTCCTCATAGTGCAGAACTGAGTAGACTGGTACAAGTCATTTATCATTCATGCTTTCAGAACAAAGTTGTGAGGGAAAGTTAAATTAAATCCCAAATCCACCTTCAACCCTTTTGAGCCTGGAAACATATCTGAATTATTCTGCACAATTTTCCGGGGTGTAAAGGGGATGGGTGCGGGAATTATGAAGGATTAAAACTGAAAGCAAGAATCTCTCCTTTGGCAACAGAAAATTTTATCCCCTTCTATGCCAAAAGAATGGACTGACAATCTTATCAAATATAGCTGTATAGAGGAAGCTAGGATTTACAGACAAAAGGAAAAAAAGAAAAGAAGAACGGTGGAGGTGGGGCCAACTTCAAAAACTGTATTGGAAATTAAGGATTTCACAGTACATTAAAGCAGAAATATTCTCTTTCTGCGCAGTACTTTACCACTTTTTTTCTTTGTTTTATCCTTATTTTTTAACTTACATGTTTACATGTTTGGTTTTTTTAATGTGAAAAACACGCAAAAATTGTGTGGTGATAAAACACTGAAGAAAACACCTCAGGAAGAAGAAATAAGATGCCAGAAATAACATTTTATTTTAAAACAAACAAACAAACATGCTANACCTCCAAGAACCTTGACTCCACCTGTTAACCTACCTCTGCCAAGCCCACAACTAAACCATGTCCCACAGTGCCACACCTACATATACGATCAAAAACACTCAGTTATTAATTTATGTGACAATGGCAACTCACTGAATCTCAGTCTGAGATCAAACCTTTAAATACAAAACTGATGGGGTGGATGACAAGCTGTTACTTATTTTCTAACTTTGACTAGGAAAAGGATAACTTTTGCAGAGGACCAAATTTTCATGAATAGCTCAACGTACCTTGGATATGCTTTTGTTCTCACTTCCCATCCATTCAATTACCAGTGCAACTGCCAGTTTAATAAATCAAAATTCAGCTATTGGCAAACATGTTCAAAAATCATGAGGCTGAAATCCAAGTTGTTTAGCCTTCAGTTTTTTAACTACTATCTTCTGTAGAAAGGACTGCCTTTCCTCATAGTGCAGAACTGAGTAGACTGGTACAAGTCATTTATCATTCATGCTTTCAGAAAAAAGTTGTGAGGGAAAGTTAAATTAAATCCCAAATCCACCTTCAACCCTTTTGAGCCTGGAAACATATCTGAATTATTCTGCACAATTTTCCGGGGTGTAAAGGGGATGGGTGCGGGAATTATGAAGGATTAAAACTGAAAGCAAGAATCTCTCCTTTGGCAACAGAAAATTTTATCCCCTTCTATGCCAAAAGAATGGACTGACAATCTTATCAAATATAGCTGTATAGAGGAAGCTAGGATTTACAGACAAAAGGAAAAAAAGAAAAGAAGAACGGTGGAGGTGGGGCCAACTTCAAAAACTGTATTGGAAATTAAGGATTTCACAGTACATTAAAGCAGAAATATTCTCTTTCTGCCCAGTACTTTACCACTTTTTTTCTTTGTTTTATCCTTATTTTTTAACTTACATGTTTACATGTTTGGTTTTTTTAATGTGAAAAACACGCAAAAATTGTGTGGTGATAAAACACTGAAGAAAACACCTCAGGAAGAAGAAATAAGATGCCAGAAATAACATTTTATTTTAAAACAAACAAACAAACATGCTACCTAGTAAGGTCATTCAGAAACTCTCTGGAAAATCAATCAATTCATATAAATCATCTTCCTTTTTGTAATCGGTATTATTGAGCCCTTCATTTCATTCCTCCCCCTCACTGCTTTGTGAGACTCCTGCACATTTCTATTATTACAGGGTTATGGAAGGAAAGGTCCTTTATATACCACACATCAGCAAATCAAATGAAATCCTGCAGCCGCTTCAGATATATCACCTCTTAATCCACTTCCCACTGGGTTTTGTTTTGGTTCTGGGTTGTGGCTTTTTCTTGGTTTGGTATTTTTTGTTTTGTTTTTTAATCAAGGAACTAGATAGTTAAAAGAAAGAAAAAAAGTAAAGTGATCAACAACAAAAGAACACACTGAGTAAGTGTTGAATCTAACATCAACATTGTGGGTTGTTTTTAAAAGACTGAAACAGATGTTCTAGTTCAAAAGAATGTGAATAAAACTAAAAAAAAAAAACAATATTGCTCAAATGCATTTATACAAAGAACAGTCATTAAACAGTAATCATTAATGCAGCTTGTATTTATTCCTTTTATGGCATAAAGATATTTAGGAAATATAAGAGTTACATTTACCCGTGTCAAAACTAAGAATGGAAGAAAATACCAGTGTGATAAAACAGCATTTCATTAAAATTTCATTAAGCTCTGTGCAGTTTTAATTTATTGAACCTCATAAAGAAAATATCTTTGTAGTTCATAAAAAAAGCAAGTATTGAAAGACCTGAAGTTAATTATACAGTGAAATATTTTAATACGACATTGAATTCATTATCCTGCTTTCAAAGAGACAATAAAAAATTCTTGAATTATAACAATAGAAAATTGAGAAACAAAAACTAAGCCATGAAAATCAGAATAAGATACATTTAAAAAATAGAAGAATAGAACAAAGAAGCCCAAAAAGTGACACAGAAAGTAATCCAGTGTTTGGAATTTTTCAATTGTTCACATTCATATTGAACTAAAGATTATTATTCAGATGAGGGATGACTTATTTAAATGGTATGTTATATAAACATAACGATTTACTCAAAATTCTTATGAAAACAATTCCATGGATTATATATCCATTTTTAAAGAAAAGCACTTCAGCTGGGGAGAGCTAAGGTGAGCAGCACTGGGCGTTTTTTTTTCTTTAAATCAAACTATGCAATTTCAGAGAATTCACACACAATTTCTTACTGAAAGTTACTCTGCATTTCTTCTACTACAAGCATACATGTCTTAATCATGAAGCCCTAGGCAGGTAACATGACCTAGCCTCAAAATGAAGGCGGAACTTCTATAGTGGTGACTGTCTACTGTTCATTTTCCATTAAAGTCTGGTCATGTCTCACCGTATTAGGTCACTTTTTGAATGTGTGGGAATCACTAAGTATTTTGTTGCTACTCAGACTAAAAACAGCTAGAAAAATACATCACACTTCTACAATGCAGTGTCAGACCCCAAACCCTGGTTAAGCATGGCACTAGCTTACTTTTAAGTGAAAACCATGACTGCACTTTTCCTATTTTGTTTTAATTATATGGCTCATGCCATTTTTCTTCATACTTGTCTTCTGTGTCTTCCACTACACAATTAAGTAGACAGAAAGAAAGTAGCCAATTGCAGACAATGTATTGAACATCTAAACCCACTAAACACTAAATTTGTGTTTTTCTAATTACAACAAGCAGACTTAAGGAACTACTGCACATATTCTACATTACAGAAAGATGTGACTTGTTGGCAATAAACATTTAATATTTCATTTTATGTAAGACTAAGTCTGTACAGTATTTGGATTATCTCTCTCACAATTCATTCTGTCCATTAAAACCAGTAAATGCATACTATGGATTACTACTGAAAATTCAAATATTAGTCCAAATCCAAACTATTCTGTTTAGTCAGGCAGAATGTTAATTCAAATCTGTGTATGAAAAATCACACACATATTTGTTATATGGCAGATTTGCCCTCAGTTGTCACTTTTAACCATCTTTTATTAATTAAGCGGATAATTTTGTTCCGTTTCAGAGATCAGCTGCTGCTCTTCCTTTATGTCGATTCTTACTTTTGGTGTTTGTAGGTACACTTTTGTGAGGCTACCAAGCCCTTAAAGAATGTGGCAATACTAATTACCCAAAGACCTGGCAGCACACTTTTAGCATACTAGAGCACACTTCAGCATGATGCACAAATGAATATTTGCAAGATGTTCTGTCATTCAGATTGACTTTATGATAAAAGACTGCACTCCCCTTTATCTTTTGAATATATTAGCCACATTTGAATACATTTGACAAAAAGAGCTGCCTTAAACACATTAATTAAATTCTTACGGATTTCATTAAACAAATAGATAGCTGAGTAGATCATTAAATGATAATTTATAACTTAGGTCCTTGTGTAATCAAGTGACAGCCCCCAGACATTAAGTCAGCATGTCGTGGTTAGTTTGTAGCTGTGTATGTATGCTGTTGCTTCTCCTCAGCCAAATATATCAGGTAGAAGGGCTACAGTGGGGTCAAGGAATCAAAACTAGGGGATGGGGAACAAGTCTATAGATAACCTAGGGACGTTAATTCTGTTATTCAGGCAACAGCCTTGTTTGACTTCTAACAACCAGCTCTAGAAGAAACCCAAAATACCGAAATCTCTATTTTGGAGTCAAGATTAAATTTGTCCTTCTATGAGTTTTATGTTGGACTCTTACCTGTGCATTTGCTGTGCTGCACAGGTCCTCAGATATAATTGTGGCAGTGAGACAAATGGTTTATGATAACTAAATACATCTAGTTATTTTTGTTACCAATTTTGCACCGGAGTTTGAATACTTGCTGTCTGCCTTGGCTGTGCTGATGCTTGGTTGTTCATTTCTTTCAGTAGCAGGAATGCTTAGCCTCTCCATTTTTTATGAGAAGCTGTGTATGGTACCAGATTCCTGCATCTTTGTTTCATTTAAACAAGACATAAGGCTGCTTGCTTTTTTTTTTTTTTTCCGCCTAAGGTACTGTCACCCCAGAGCTCACTGCGTGATAATGGAATTGTGTTTAGTGAGCGAGATGCTGATGAACAGGTTGAAGCTTACATTGTTTGAATGACAAGTGACTTAGCAGTACTAATAAAAGAAAAGATAAGGATTATAACCAGCAACCTAATGGCTGCAAACAAAGGTGCATATTAAAAAATGGAAAGACATTATGGAAGTCCTTAAACCAATACAGATGAAACACTGCAGAAGTACCTTTATTTAGTTTATTCCTCCTAGTAAAAAGCTTGTGAATCACAAAGCTGAAAGTTGTGCTGCGCTGGTGCAAAGAAGGCAGTTGTTAGCACCAGTAATTGTAGCAGCAATAAACCAGCTTTATTAAGGTATTTCAGCTCTACTGTTCAGTGTGGTTTGCTCTCTGTGCCTTCCTTCGTACTTAGGTCTGCCACACAGGTTGGGGAAATGCCATCCTTGGAGCTTTTCAAGAGTTTTCAAGACACTCACTGTGGCTACACAATCACAGTTCACCTGACCTAGCACTGGAAATACTCACACATTAATTTGTCAAATCATACTGACAAAAGAAGGTTTCATCACCCTACTCAGTTCTGGGTTGGTAGCAACAAGAAAAAAAAACCAAACCAAACCAGAAAAGACCATTTTTGACAATTCATTCAACCAGGATTTGTTTCACCCTACCCAATTTTTTCAAGACCATCATCTACAAATCTGACCCACTTAACTTGTAGAAGGCTTGAAGTCTCTTCTTCTTTGCACTTTCTTCAAAACATAAATTTTATCTCACCACATAACTCACAATAATGAATAATTACATTTAATCAAGCAATAAAACACTGAATTGAGCAGAGAGTAAGGCAAATTTACTGCTAGTACTCTGGGCCAACATATTGGCAGGAAAGGGTTCTCATGAGGCCAAGAGCACAATGGCACTCTGGATGTCAAAGTGCCTTGCTACAGTTTTGAAGATAAAGGCTGCAGAATCCAGTTGTGACAGGAAAATGCCTTTAAGAGGAATGAAAGCCTTTTGTGAAAGGAAGATAAGAGTCAGCTGAAGGACAAAAGTCCCCTTCAACCAGTTAATGGGGCAAACTAAAGAGATACTAATGAAAAAAGAAAGAGTTCCTTTTTTAACCGTAAATACTACGTTTTCATCAAGAGCATGAGAAATGTGAGAGCAATAGCAGTGAGCCATGCAATGGAAGAACAGGAGAGGACAGGTCAGTGGTAGACAAACATTGAGAGTGAAATGTAGATTCTAGAAATGTGCATTCCAATGAAAATTTATGTGTTTTCAGAGCCCAATGAATTACTGTCAAACTCATGCATGCATACAATGCACAGTCTCTGTCCTTTGATTTTTATAATGCTAATGCAGATTGTTGATAAAGATACTGGTGGATACAGACCTGGCCCCAACGCTGAGCCTAGGGGAACATCACTTCTGACAAGATGCCAGGTGCATGTAACTCCATCCACTCTCTGGGCTCAGACCTCCAGCCAGTGTTTTACCCAGAAAAGAGTGCATCTGTCCATAGGGATCAGGAAGTTGCTTGCAAAGAAGCACTGCAAAATATAAACCATGTTTGTTCAATTCACATCTTTAAAAAATAAGTGAAAAAGAATCACCAAAAAGCTGAAGGAATTAGTGTCTTTAATACTTTCTACTTGTTAAAGCCATCTGTTTAATACAAGAGTTTATTTATTCCAAATTTTAAGAACACAGAGAAGCTTTAGGGAAAAAGCCAAGCCAGATTCATTAAGATAAGCACAACATTAAATAACGCAGACTGTTTCCACCCCTGAAATATGTTGCACTTGTTTGTGAGGAAAGGCAAACACCATGGCAAGCAGTAGCAAAGAAGCCCAGGCCTGGACCTTAGAACATTTGAGAATAGCTTCACCCTTGCAAAATGCCTCTGCTGCACATGATTAGGGACACCAGGAGAGACTCAAAACAGATAGCAATTTCAGTTACCTGTAGCTCTTGAGGTCTGGCCCTCACTGTTTTAGCACAGAAGTGTGGGTACACACAGGCTTTCTCCCATACCTACCCCTTGTCCTTTCAAGCATGCCCTTGCAGCGCTGGTTTCAGAATAATCAGTTTTGTGGATTTCCCTTCATCTCATCCTCCACCTCTGCAGGGAACTATTTCGCCCATTCACAAAACACAGCAACAAAATATATCTGTCACTTCTTGAATATTTTACTGAAGTCTGTCCCTTATTCTCTCCATGAACAGAACTTTCTCCAGTAGCCTACAAGTTTGTTCAGTTACAGATGTTGTCTGAGGAACTACATAGTGTCACTGCTAAAACAGAGTTACCCTATATAAAAAGCCCTTCAAACATCCAGTATAAAAGAGAAGGGACTATCTCAGGAAGTTCACTGATTATTGTCTTCCTTATTTATTGACTTTTTCTGGTGCTCTTTCTGTGAACATAAACACTGTCCAGCAAAATATATAGGAGCTTTGTAAGGGTAATGAGAAAGATCTCTTCTTGTCTTCCTTAGGGAGAGTTTTTTGGGGTTTTTTTTAGGTTTGTGCGTAAGTTTGTCCTTATTTCACAAAGAACACAATGAAAAATTAAAGATACAACACTCTTCTGATGGACTGTTGACACCACTTTGCCATTCCTCATTATTTTCCCACAGCCAACTCCTGTGCTTATATAATTGACAAAAAGCAATAGAAAGCAAGTTCTACTACAAAAGAGACATGTCCATTTCCTATATGCATTATAAAAAGCTTAAAAAATATATTTTGAATGGAAACTTCTGTATTCCAGATCCACTGAAGCTGGACAAGAACGAATGTCTGTTTTTGTTTGAGTGCCTGCATTAAGAGTTCAACAGCTTCTGGGTCTCTCATACTGAGAGTTCAGAAAATTTGAATACATCTGGGAAAACCTCTCCCTATTCATGCACTGAACCTCTCCTCCTGCAATAGAAGTTGTCACTCATGAGTATTGTTCTATCAGGGTTATTGCCTAGAGGGGAAGAATGCCATTGCCTAGAGGGGAAGAATGCCATTTGTATTAAAAAGTATGGAGCTTGCCCTCTAAACTGGGTATCTGGCACGTTCTTATCCAGTTCCACAGAGAGAGAACCATGTGGGGTCAGCACGGTGGTAATAAGCAATCCTTTAGACAGGGTCGTGAGTGGTTCCCTTTCATTGTAACAGCTGGAACCTCAAAAATCCTCCAGGTAAGCTGGCAAAACAGCATTTTGTTACCTTTCCAAACGGAGCCTTACCTGCTTTTTTCTTACAGAGAGAAATAGGTGGGGAAAACACACAGCAAACAAAGCTCCCTTCAGAACACAATGATTATTTTCCATACTCCCCCTCATTAAGAGGGTAAAGAGGAAGAGGGTTGACAGAAGATGTCTTACATACCTCCTGCAAATACTTCCTGAGAAGGGGTTCCCCTTGAAGATAAAATGGCAAACCCAATCTAAAGCATGATAACCAACTTGAAAACCATATTTTTATTGAAAACTTTTATGCTTACATAGCTAAAACAAAACCTGAAATGGGAACATGAGCAAACCTCTTTTTTAAAGTAATATGGCCAACTCCAACTCCGCTCCAAACTTTCACATCTATAATTTTCTCTTTCCTTTCTTTTCTTATCCTCTTCCAGTATTTGCAATAAAATCAAGAATTGCACCAGAAGAATTCATGCTTGCCTGGCCATATTCTCAGGATTTCCTTCTTATACAATGCAATCTATACTTGTAGCTCTTTTTAGATCATCTGTTTATGTGTAAATACAAGACTTTGTGCTCAAGAATGAACAGGTAAAAATCAATTGGTGATGCATTACACCAGATGGAGTGAAGAACAAGTCAATTATGTATTGCTTTTTTCTCAGATTAGAATGCTGTCTAAGTCTCATGCATTATCTTCAGCTAGTGGGCTGCAGGTTAACACAAGCCTTTGGAACCTAGCGTTGCACTTCAGAGAAACTGGTAAAATCACTTCACCGTGAAAAAGAACTTATTTGAAGTTCTGCACCATTTTTCCTCTGAGTTACTCCTTTTCCTCTTTGTGTTTCCCAACTAGTCTTACTCTTGCTTTATTTCCTAATCTACTTCCCATATCTACTGTGTTCCACCCCTTCTGGCTGTCCCGCTCCCCCAGTGCCTTCTCTCCAGAGCAGCAGATCCATACTCAATCAGCTATCCTGCCACCCTTTCATGATATTGTCCACATGGCTCACACAATACATGTTTACACACCCACAAACCTCCAGTTATCCGTGGCAGTCAGGCTAGAACTGTGCTGCTGATGTGCACAGATGTGTCTTCTACACCCACACATTGACACCACCTCCACCACCCCTCAGGACCCAGTAGCAAGGCAAGAGTAAACATTGCAAAAATTCATTGTTTCATGCCTGGCACCAGTTTGGATATTTAAGACCACAGCGCAGAATAATCAGACACAGGAATGTGAAGCAGTATTACTAAACAGAGCATTTAACTTAAAAATAAAAAAAAATAAAAATTTTTAAAATGTTTTCCAAAGAATAATAGCAAACATGAGAGCCACCAAGCAAAGCAGCAAGCTTATATCACAGAATCATAGAATTGTCTGTGCTAGAAGGGACCTTAAAGATCATCTATTTCCAACTCTGCTATGGGAAGGGATGCCACCCACTAGACCAGGTTTCTAGAGTCCCATCCAACCTGGCCTTAAACACTTCCATGGATGAGACATCCACAACCTCCTGGGCAACTTCCCCAGCTTCCCAGCTGTTTCTCTCCTGTGCTCAGAAAGTTTGCCAGGTACTCTCCACTCAGCTTGACCTCCAAGTTTTATTCACACTACGAGACACAGCCCTAGAACTAAAGCTGCAGATTCAGATAAACCAGCTTGCTCATTACTTATTTTTAAGCATTTTTAACACCTTTTTTCACTACAAAACACATCGCAGAAAAGCTTAGATGAAGCCTGTGTGCCTAAAAAATGTCTTTAATTAATCTTACCCCTGTCTGGTTGAAAACAAAAGCAAACACTCCATTCAGCAAAAGCCATGTGTTATCAGCAGCCTCCTTTTTTTGAGAACAAGACCTTCTACCCTTCCTTAAAAATAGCTGCTGTTAGAAGACAAGACAAGCTTTGTTACACACATATGCTGCTCTTCCCTTTGCCATCACCTGCTTCTCACTCAAGTTAAGTGTTGAGAACAGGCCTCCTGGCACAGAGTGTGTTGATTTTCCGTGGCACAAAGAGGGTTCAAGTGAAAGCAGCAGGATAAGACTCTCAGCTTCCCATAGCACAAACACAGGAATTGTATTTTGACCAAGTGTTTTGTCAAAACCAGCAGAAAGATTTTTTTAATATTTTTTTTCTTATTGTTGTTTGGCTTATTCATATCATATTTTTAGAGGTGTCAAAGGTGGAAAGTATAGATATTGGAGAAAAACAAAGTGATCCCCAGCACTAAATTAATGTTGACACTGGTAAGAAAATTAAGAATAAAACCTGTTTCCTCATTAGAATCTGAGCTATTTTAAAATAACCTGACTCAGATCTGATCCAGCTTCTGATTTAAACATGCCAGAAGCAGATATCAATAAATACAGCTGATACTGACTAATGGGGATTTCAGAGAACAAAATCTTCTAACCCAGACTTTTTACAAGAGCAGAATTTCCAGGAGGAAACTTCATTTTTATTTCCCTTTACACACAGCTATTTAAAGCACAGCATATATTAAAAGGCACTCAGCATAAATAACTTCTTAAACAAACACACACAAAAACACCCCATCGTAGGAAAAATGTATTTTCTGATGCACTGCTTGGAGTAATGAATAGAAAATACAAGAAATGTATAGAAAATATAACTCCAGGACCAACTTCAAATAATGCAGCCGTTGTCAAAATAATAATGCACTTCTCCAGGTTATACTGGGCAAATAAAAACACTAGTATTTCTTCTTTTTAAACTGTGAATTATAACATTTTCAGTACTTATCTAGGCCAATGTAAAATTACCCCTGGATAAAAATACACCATCATTAGAGACTACTCTTCCTCAGTTCTATTGTTAGTTTGGTGGAGGAGCTGATGTGCATTGTTCAAGCTGCATTTGGAGAAGCTTGTTTTCAGTGATGGCAAAGGGCCCAGACTCCATGCCTGACACAGGAATGTGCAGTAGGAGTTTAAAATCAAGTACTGGGAGTGTCCCATTGTTATGCACAGAGTGAAAATCAAGGTCGTTTCCATGAACCATGGTAAGAACCCAGAGCAAGAAATTTCAAAGCCGTGTCATCTAGTGATGCCAGCAACAAAGTAATCATCCTGCCTACATAATACTAGTTCTGGAGTAAACCAGCTGTAGCAAAGGTATGAACCTTCCTCCCTTTCTTTCCATGCTGTAAATGTTTAGACAAACGTCTTCTTCATCACTTCAAACCTTGTTCTCTTCTGCTCAAGAAAGTTAGTGTAATGTATTACTTTTTAAGTTTATTTTTTTACATAGAAAAAAGAACAAAATGTTACAGCATCCCACAGAGACTGCCTCACTGACAAAGAAACAAAAGAAAAGCATTAGTTTCTTGTAAAAGCTTGACTTAACATACCCACAAGTAACAATGGTTGAAAATTTTGCATTAAGTTGCTTAACAGACATTTTACAATAAATAGTATTTATACCACAAAAGCTGCCTACATACTACTTTTCAAAGGAAACATGATTAAGAGAAGTATTCAAAAATACCCTGGTTGCATAATGTTTCAGTCATTTACTCACCCAGCGTACAATTGCTTTGTCGATGTTGCTTCCCATGCAGCTTAGGTTCCTTTAACAAACACCATGTGAATGCTAATCAGTTATGTTCTCATCTGTCAATAATGTTACAACTAGTTTGAAGTTTGGAGGGGAAAGACAGTGTTATAAATAACTTTTTAACTTAAGCTATAAATAATTTTTTAACTCTAATAAATAAGTTTTTTAATTATACCTTTCTTAAGTGTCTTTGTTACCATAGTCATAACAGACCAGCACCTCCTGATGCCAATCCCCAAACATTTCAAATGTCAAGTACAAGAAAAACAGATCAAATATCAAGAACAAGAGGTCAAGGCATCTCAATGTCTCATCAAGGAAGTTGAGAAAAAAAGTATGGACATCAAACACTAAAAAAAATTGCCTACAGTAAAGGGCTGGAAATGAAAACAATCTATATAGTTATTGACTTGAAGGTTCACTGAGATTCCCCACCCTTAATTGTTGCTTTTCATTCCAAAGTGCTCTTCTAATAACCTTCTCTTCCCAGGCACGTTCCATCAGCTTGATGTTTCTCGAGTCCTGTGTCTCCTGAGACTTCACTCTTATGTTTAAGGCAGTAGTTTAAGTAAATCCATAATGTGTTTTACCATGACATTATTACACCACAATACCAATGACATTGATAAAATCAGGGTGCCCATTATATATCCCTGAACATTTACAAAGTCAATCAACTTGCCTGCCTGTAATGGTTTCCTGTGCTGGATTCAAATCCAGTGTCCTAACACATCCTCTTCCTTCTTTCCCTGCCCAGTTGCTCTTGGCCTAATTTTGAATCATTTGTGAGATATGGAAACAGTGAACAACCAATGGTTGTTGAATATAAACAACTCAATTTAACTTGCTGATGCTTAAGCATCCTCAGTAAATATTTACTATGTTAGTTAGCCAGAACTGTTTTCAGTGCTGTATCAAATGATCTATCAGTACAAAAATACAGAGCTCAAGGCAAAGTAAAAGATGATTCCCAGCTTTCTTATTGTTTTTGTTTGTTTGTTTGTTTGTTTTTAATTTCAACAGTGACTAGATTTTTCAGCAACAAATCTTTGTTAAAATAACTTTCTTAAGAAGGTATCATTGCTTAATTATTACCAAAAATCACCTTTACCACTAAATCATCTTCAAATTTCACTTCCTCAGTGGCAGCTTAATGGGGATTTTTAATGATTTGAAGAATACATTGCAATATGTTACCATCATGCACCTTTACACAACACTTCTGTTCCTGGTTCAAGGCTTGTTTTGCAAATCTTTCTGAAAAGGCTTCTTTTGCAGATATCTGAGTTAGGGAAGGAAAAGGATTAAAACTTCTTTCATTAAGAACAAAAAAGAAAAACCAAAAAATCACAAACCCTAACAAATAACAAACAAAACAACCTAACCAACAACAACCAAAATAATTTCATCATTGGGTCACACATAAAACTTCTTTCAAGTGATCTCTTCGATGATTATCTCCAATAAAAGATCATTTCTAATTAATCAAAGACACAATATAGAAACAATGAGAACAAAAACAATAAAGACTATCAAAAACATCCAACATTTATTTTAATAGATACATGTAAGAAAGTTTCTCTTTTGCCCCAAAACATTATAAACTTTCTGAAGAAATTTTGTAGTTGAAATTCAACAAAGATTTTTTCACTTGAACATCCTCCCATGTGACTCAGAAGGGAAGCCAAAGCCTTTATTTATTTTCATATTCTTAACTGGACTTTGTTTCCCAGCTCAGAGCTCAGGTGCTCAGGAATTCGTGAAGGCAGTTCCAGAGAAAAGTAAGCATCAAAGTAACAAAGATCTGAGAAAAAGAAAATAAAAATAAAAGAGCTTAAAACTTTAATGTCCCTTCATAACTCCAAGATGTGACAGCTCAAGGCAGATATCTACATTGTCTTCATATAATCACACCCTTCCAATTTTTCCTGCTGTTTCTTTTATTCAATTGACCAATTAGACTATTTTTAAACTTTATACCAGATTGTTCTCTATTTTTTTAATTGTCCCTGTTATCTGCAGATTGACAATGTGATAGAAATGTCCTGTATAGGTATACATCTGAAAAATAAAACCTGCACAGAATGTGATTTCATGATAAAGACATTACCCGGCAGTCAGAGTAAGGAAGCCATGTGCAAGGAATATGCTCTTGTGCCTAGACTGTCAGAGTCTTTAAAATGCTTGGTTTCATAAAATGGCTCCAAAGTCTTTGACATGATGCTAAAAAAAAAAAATTTAAAAAAAAAAGGCAAAAAAAAAAGGCAAAAAAAAAAAAAAGCTTAGAAACAAAAGTATTAAAATAAAGCTGCAGAGGGAAAAAAATGTAGTGTCATAACTGCCAGTCATCCATATAGACTCATCCATCACTGCAACACTGCTCTAAGTCACTTTGCCATTGGGATAAAAGAACATTATCTGTCCAGCTTTTGAAGCTGCACTGATCAATTATGGTTTCCCACAAAAAAATCAAAACTTACACTTAATTAGTAGTTCTCTGCTGTAAGTGCTGGAAGATTCAGTAAAACTTTGACAAAAACAGGTTTAAGTTACAGTAGGAGAGCTTTTCAAGCTCAAAGTACATGAATGAAAAATCTGGGTGGGAAAGAAATGGTTCTGATTCCAGAATTTTGCATAATCTTGTCACATAAAACTACACAGAATTTGGGTTTTTTTCCCATTGCTGACTTGAAAAGTTTCAAAATCTTCAAATATGTCATAACACTGCCATTTCTCCAGCCAGCTCTGATGTTGGTCTTCGCCAAGCTACACAGCACCAACATCCAGCTGACAGTGACATTCCTGTTATTTTGCTGGTGTCTCGGCAACACAGTATCTCTGCAAACATGGAACATTCCTATGTAAATGAGAGGAATTCAACTTGGCATAACCAATCAGAATCAGTGGGATTATTCTGACATCTGTTATACATCCACATCCATAGACACTGAAATTTCCCAATATATTTAATTCCCAAAACCAGTCAAATCACCAATAATAAAAGGTTTATGATAATTCAACATGATGGAAAACAGACCTGGACAGAATTTCCTATGTGGAAAATTTTCATGACATTTAATATTGCAGATACATATAAACAGGTGTAATCAGGTATATTCAGCTTCAGCTGTCACACAATATTTAAACATCAGACTTTTGTGCAGTTTGGAAAACAAGTGTGTAAGTGAAGAAAAAGAGGCAAAATCTCTTCAATTTTGACTTTAAATGTAACTTTGTTAAAACAAAATAAATCCAGCAAAATACTTTTTCCTCTCATAATTTGTTAGGGGAAATCAGAAAAATTCAAAGGGTATGTTCAATTATTCATGATCATTAAAAAGAGAATGAACAAGAAATCTCACTACATGAATACAGTCATCAAAGTGAAAAGGGAAATAAAGCATAAATTGGGGAAGGCAAGGTACACATACTTGTCTGAAATAACAGAATTCAAAACAGAAAGCAGAAAAACCAAGCCAAATTCAGAGGGAACTCTTAAGTCAGTCAGATCCTGTGGGTTTAATACCGTTAAAGAAGTAAAAGTCAGCAAAAGTATCCCTGAAATAATATCAACCAGGATTTCATTAAAAAAAAGAGAAAGGGAGGGAAAGCAATATATTGTAGGAAGATGTTTCCTAAGCAACATTCATATTTAACAGTACATTTGTACTTGAAGTACACTACCATTTCAAAGAACATTCATATGTGACATCTTAACAGCACCTCCTCTGCGACATTCTGAAGATCAGGAGTACATACCACAGAGTATACAACCAACATGCCATGAATGTAAATATAAAATTACCCTTTCCAACAGCTACAGAGATACTGACAGAAGCACTTTGAATAGTGAAAATACACATATTTCCTTTACTGAGATATTTTTCAACCAACTGGCCCTTGTCTCAAACCCCCAAAATTGTATTAAGATTTTAGCTAAGCTTTAAGAGCTGTTCTTATAAATTTGTCAGCCAAATATCCCTCACCAAAGTTTTCATGGAATTCCATATACAAAAAAACACACTGATTTTGTAATATTTGTGCATTCAGTGAAACAGGAGATATTTATTAGTGCTTTTCTGTCACTGCATCACCACCAGAAAAACAGTCCAAATCCACTGGAAAAAAAAAAAAAAAGGTGAATTCAACACAATATTCAGTATATCATGTTATTATTGGGTATAGCTGTGATAAACCTATCCAATTTAAGGTTACATGGTAAGGCTAAGAAAATGAAAACAGTCATGAAGTAGGAAAGAAGATGAGAACTAAAAATAAATAGGGATTAATATGCAAAATCTGTTTTGGGAGAAATTTGTTGCATCAAAAATTCTACAAAAACACATAGAAAAGTCATGAAAATCAAATCAGGAAAGTGTTAGTTATAATAGCATATAATAGAACTGCATGGACATATAACACTTGGAACAATTATACAAATCTGTACAGCGTTGCATAAATATCCCTACGTACCCTGATACAGCACAGCCAGACGTTCTCAAAGCGCAAAGCCAACTCATGTTTACATGGAAGAGGGGTTAAAAGGATGGTTAAAAGTGAGGGAATCTAACACCACTGCTGAAAGTGAGTACATAAATTTCGAATGCCTGGTACTGTTACAGACTTTGAAATTGGCTTGGAAAAATCCTAGTTCAGGTGAAGTCCACAGAACTGAACAGACTTGGACTGCCAAAGGGAAACACAAGAGGTCAAGAAACAGCTTGCATAATAGAAGCAACTCCTAAAACATCCCCACAGAGCAACAGGAAGAAAGGCATGATTTTTATGCGTTCCTGTAACAGATGCAGATATATAAAATGGATTATGGTGCTCTTAAATATTAAGTAAAAAAAATTTAAGAAAAATAAAGTTTTCTTTACCAATGCAAGCACCACACATAATCAACTGTAAGCAATCTTTTTAGGGAGAGCAATTTATATTAACAAGCAAAACCCAAGATCATGGTGTCTTGGAGGGAGGATAATACATTACTGAAACCATTTCACTTAAGTGACACAACAAATGATGGGAAGGCAGGGAAATTGTGATTTCAGATTCTAATTTTTCCTCTTACAGAAGATGTATATAGGATTGCTAATGGAAGTAAGGAAGTTAATAGCAGACTTTAGTCTGATGGATGTACTTAAGTCAAGCTGCTGTGCTCAAAACTGAGATAACTAAAGTTTAACAACTAATGGTCTACAGGACATTACACTGAATTATCCTTCTGCCCCAAAATAGATTGAACTCTTATATAGTCTGTGTTGCACATATACCTTATTGAATTTCCCCTCTATACAAGTACAACATTTGGGTTTACATTACAGATTGCAATATCTTCTTAAAAGAATAGAAACTTATTTTACAAGTTTGTAGGAACACTTAAATATTGATGGCATCAGCAAGAGTAATTCAACAAATTATTTTCCTGTTTCAGAATCAGCATGAGCAAATGTAATTGATTCTATCATCACAGAAAACAAATTTGGGAATAGAGAAATACATCTTTGACTCACTCTTTGCAGTTATCTGATCAAAGATAAATCCCTGAGCTGTTCCCACCAGAGATTGTTTTGCAGTCATCAGGATTTACTACAGTAGGCAAATTACCCAACTATATAGCAAAACACATAACTATAGTTGTTCAAGTTCGTAAGTGAACACTCATGAAGGATCCAGGAAAAATGTCATTTTCTTCTTTTCTCTAGGATTCCAGCCTCTCCTCCCCATGCATGTTTGACCTGGCCTTAGTTAAAAACAGTTTTGAAAACCAGTAACTAACATCCACAAACTCTGCAGAAGACTTTATGGTCTTCAATAGGCAATGCCTGCTCTACCTGTTCTCATATCTTGGGAGAAATCTGTATCTTTGCACATGTGGCTGCTGTAAGGGAATCTGTCAGGGTGCCCTGTGCCAGCCTGTGAGGCAGACTAGTGGATATTATTAAAATATATCATTCAGTCTCTCTGGAGAAGGTTCATGAAGAAAGAACAAGGGTATATGTGAGAACAGGAAGCTCCCCACAAACACATCCTGTGCAGCATACTATGGAAAAGTCCATCTGATGCTGCATGAAAATTCAGTTCCCAGCATCTGAATGGATGTAAGATTTACTTGTTACCTGTGTTCCTCATCTTATTCTATCATAAAAACAGCTACTTTATTACTCCATTTGTTGTCGAGTCTTTCTTACTGAGTTCCAAATGAACTCTGCAGCACTTCTCTCTCCCTATCATCTTCCACCTCCTCACAGTGCAGAATAAGGATGCAGACATTATTCACATACAGAAGTTCTACAAAAACAAACATCTTACAGCTATTCATCCTCTAAAGATAAAGTACAACAACAGAGTACAATTTTTGCTTACCCATGCAAACCCAGTTAAACAGAAGTCTGCAGACACTGATAGATAGACATAGATATAAACCTCTGTATCTGCAAGAGTTTAAGATATCCATTCTGACTGACCATTATACCCCTTTGCCAAAGATTATTTCTTTGTCATAGGATAGATGGAAGTGCTGGCTATCCTGGGGTTCATAACTTCAAAGACTAGGGTAGCAATCACTTTAGCCATAGCATCCCAAACTACTGGAATATTTTTATTTTAAGGAATGCAAATCACAGCTCTGAGAGACAGAACTACTATAATATCTTTTATTTATATTAAACAATAATGGCAAAAAAGGGGGAATATGCCATTCTCAGATGAGTTTTTCAAATTGCTCATAAAGCACCCTAAGCAATGCTACTACTTTAGCTGTCCAGGAACACGGAAAACACAAACTGTTAGAAGTAGTTTTAGAAGAGAAACATGATCTTATTTTTTAAATAGCCTAAGGGCTTTATAAATCACTCAACTTCCTTCAAATTCTAAAATTGCGAGAAACCAGTGAGAACAAGCCATGGTATATTAGTGGTTCTAAGTTTTATATTTGCACATAACAATTTTAGCACCACCTGAACTAAACAAACTTGTTTGTTTCCTATTGTTTGGAAAGAACACTGAAAATAATAAAAATAACCTTTACATATGTAAATACCCACAAATTTCAGTTCCCAATAAGTTTTTCTTTATATTTCAGGACAAAGGTTCCCCCAAAGTTTCTATGTTTGTGGCTGCCTGTGTAATCTGAGTGAGAATGCTGTAGCTAGGTTTGCCCAGACTGAGCAGAGATGTGTTCCTTTGGTTAGTTTGTAAGTGTACACCACACACACAAAACAAACAAAAAAGAACACAAAAGAGAAACCAGGTGCAATATACAACAAAGGCTTTTCAAAATGTGAAAGTTCACCTCTAATAACTTTCTCTTTTTATAACAGCTGCAGGGTTGTGCCACCCAAGAACCAAAGACATTTTATCAAAACCACTTTTTCCTCTGTTATAGAGACACTTTCTAAGTAGAAAACTCAGGAGGCGAAAGGTGAGTCTTTGAAATAGAAACTGCAAACCATGATTGAATACAAATAATGAGTACAAAAACACAAACATCAGTATTTTACCAGGAAAGAAAGCCTAAATATTTCATTACTCTTTAGTGCAAAGATAGAAAGAGGTTTAGGGGTGGGAAAGGGGATCTACTGATCCAGTCCGCCTCTGCACCAGGGCAAGTATCAGACATTTATTTTAGTATGGCTGGCAAAATGCTCCCTGGCTGTCCTCATACAAAAGCTGCTCCTGAGCTACACATGAGTCAGTGTAATTTCCACTGGGAAGCTTTGAGACTGTAAAGCTGCAGGGCAGGAGCAAGGAATGAACAGCTCAGACAACCATGCCATGGGGGCAGAAGGGAAAGATGAAGATGGATCCTCTTTTCCCCATTACAGTCTAGGATTTCCCCATGCATCATTCAGAACCCCTACCACGTCAGGTTTTTCTCCTTTTTATTACTGGTTTTTTAATTAATACTCTTAAGTCTGTTTAAAGAAAAGGCTTCCAGCAAGAGAATGTCTATATTCTAAATTTCTAAAAATCTGCTTTTTACAAAAGTCTGTTGAGTGTTTTTATAGGACTGTTCAGACAACTGTCAGTTTCCTATTTCCTCACTGACACATTGGCTCCTGTGATTTGTCACAAAGATTATCTCTGTCACATTGTATGACATAACACAAAGAAACTCAGAAAATGTGATGTGACATGCCAACTAATGCACTGAGCCAGCAGGGAAATTTAAAAGCAGTACATGTTTTAAAACTTAGTCTACTTCTTTCTGCCCTACTCCATCCCTCCTCTCCCCCAAGCCCAAATGGGTTCCCTTCAAAATTGTGAGAGTCCTATATTTAAGCAGAAAATTCTTCTTGTAACAAACAAATGTTTTCTCATAAACCAAAGTGGAGACAAATGATTTGTATTTAGTGCAGTCCAGAGTCTGAAATCATATGTACAAAGACTTTTCCTGAAGTGGGTAAAGAAATAAGCTATCAAGAACAAAGCAATATTTGGAGATCAATGAATAAAACTGCAGTGCATAAGCAGTCATCAAACAAGGTGAGACACAGAAACCTGCAGTATCTGAGGGCAACATGGTGCCATGAAATCAAAAACACATCGTAAGAAACAGTTATTTCTTCTCGAAATAACCATTGCTTTCTGCTTCATGAACAGTTGTGTAATGCAGACGCATGCACGGCTCCACATGTCCACAGAGCCAGCTGAAAACAGGCTAGCCAGCCAAAATTTAAGAGCACACTTGAAAGGGTGGATGCCACTTTAAGACTTGGAAAAATAGAATACCTAGAATCACAGAATATGAATGTCTTCCAAAACAATACATAAGAAAATGTATTGCAATACTGCAATGCAGTGTGGTAGGGTCTCTCAATAACAGAAAGTAATTTTATTATTTTGTTTATTTTGAATTGCAGTATTGTAGTGGTATCTTTGTGTCCCGCCTTTATCAGCCTATTCCTGTTGCCTCTGTCATGCTACAAGAAAAAAAAACAAACCAAAAACAACACATTTCCCATCCTGAATTGTGAACATTTCAGGAGTTAGAGAAACCTATTCTCTCTAAAACTGACTCAGAGTTTAGTTTGTTGTAACACTGGGATCAGAGAATATGTTTCTTTTTCTTATAACCTCATTTTCAACGTCATTACAGTAGGTAATAAGAATAACTTGAGGATAGATATTATTATTCTATAGTAAAATTATTCTAAGGGTTACTTCAACTAAATTTGAGGATTACATTTAAATGTGGACAAATCCTGAATTTGACACAAGAATTTAGTCAAGCTTCAAGAAGAAATTCTCAAAGAATTTGGGTGGTCAGCCAGAAAATTTAGTTATTTTACCTCAAGAACCACAACATGGGTAATATCCTATTCATAACAGAAATCCTAAAAGTACTTAGAATATGAGAATCAGTGTGCTCTCTGACCTAAATTCCATTTGCTGAATATAATTTTATATTAATTGGGTTATATAGAGGTTATATATAGGCTCTCTCATAATAATATCATCACTTTCCTATTTTAACAAGTGGTAAAAACTCTGTGTACTTGGGGGACATACGCAGAACATTGTTGCTATGGTGCAGCCCATGTTCGGGGTAAAAAAGCTCTGGATGGGTTGATTTCCCCTTGCAAGATTCTCTCCCTGAGGGTGGATCCAAAGAAGGGTCTGCAGCATAGCTACATCTACTCCTTGCCTGTCCATCACACAACCTCAGACCCTGTGGCAGGCCTGTGTGGTTGGAAATTCCCTCCAGCTGTACTGTTATTAGCCAGTTTGATTTTGTACCTCACCTGAGATGTTCCTATTGGTTTCATGTCATGTGTCATCAATTCCTGATTGGATAATTATATTGTACCATCCCCGAAGTTGTAACCCCTTAAAAGCAACAACCAGAGAGCAGCAAGGGGTCTCTCTGTCCAGCTTCCCTTGAAGATAAAGTCTCCCTGCTCCTACGGGGCAGAGTAATAAATCTTGGAATGCAGCTGGCAAGAGTCCACTCTTTCCTCCTTATCTTCGTCTCTGTGTAAAAAACTGCCTGATGCTAGCGGCCCTCGGATCAAACAGGGAAACTGAGGCAGGGAACCTCAGTTACCTAAAACACCGTCGCTGGTTTGTGTGGGCACCGAACCCCCACAACAGCAGATGGGGCCAAAGCCAGGCAGGGCAGGACGGCAGCAGTAAAGAGAGCGCTAAGCTTTCCCTGAGCCACAAGCAGCAGCCCAGCCTAAAACAGAACATAACATTTTAATCACTTTTTCCTCTGCGGATTTTAAGAGTATAATCAAAAGATCATAGTTTAAAAACTCTCAAATCCCAAAGCATCCCAAACAATGTCTTGATTGAAGCAATTTTAACCTATAATGTAATAAAATCAGATTTAATAGTTTATATAAAAATAATGATGCAGTGCAAAATATCATTTAATGTACAGTATATTTTAGGAGTTTCTACTTAGAAACATACTATGTTTCTTTTTCTTTCTTACTGCAAACCTCATTTAAAGTAGAGCTCATAAATATGTATATAAACATCTCCGATTTTCATAAGAAAACTTCCACAGAGGTAGAAAATAACATTATTGTTTAGCTGATCTAAGAGGTGGCAGACTTTGGTAGCACCACAGAAATCATATTTGAAACTCAGTACCGGCAGTCCTGTAACCCCAAGAGTGTCCAACACCACAAGACTGGACTCCTTCCACACACACTATGCTCACAAACTGAGCACAAGCTGGCTACATAGCCAGAGCTTAGGGACTGAAAAAAAAAACCAAAAAAAACAACCACCACAACCTGGGATCCCCAATTTTGGACAGGAAAAGTGGGAGGGAAGGTAGGACTGCAGTTTATAAAGTCACAAAAGCAACAGATAAACTGCCATTCAGCAAATGCTACAGTACAAGAATGGTGGCCACTTGACAAAAGCAGCGGGAGAGAGAGCCCAAAAGAGATAGAAGTGTTTCTTTGGACAGCAAGCAGAGACAGACCTTGCTGCCACAGGAGGCTGTGAAGGAAGACAGCATTAGAAGGCTTAATGACAGATTAGCCAAATTCAGGAACTCTGCATGGCAGGTACTAAAAGGACTGATGCACCCTCTCATGTGTCTGATAAAGCTGTAGATCCTGGAAAAGTACAAGGAGAAAGGACCAGAGAACATGTACAAGCGCACAAAGCCTTCCCTAACCCACATCTCCCAGTGTCACCATTGGAGATGGAGTATGAGGACTGACAGACCACCACTCTGGGCCCAGGAGGGTTTTTCTTACACTTTCCTGTCATCAGCTGGGACCTCTGTCAATAAGGAGTAATTATTCTTTTCAATAACATGTCCCTCGAGCACTACAGTACTTGATATAGAAATGTCATTGACCTTTTCACAAAGGAGAAAAAAAATCAGCAGCATCCATGATTATTTCATATAAAAGCCTTAATGTTTACAAGATGTCTGCTTGCTAGCTTACTTTACCTTAGAGCTGTTTTTAACTGGAAAAGATATTTCTGTCAGCAGAGAAATTTGAGGTTAGAAATAAGGGTGACACCCACCATAAAAACAGAGGAAAAAAATCTTAAATTACCCGGTAAGAGAAACAAATCTTTTCTCAAATGGAAGGTGGTGATGATGATGGTGTCTTGATCTTTCAGCAGTTAATTTTGCACTGACCACTGCAGAACTGTACAAGTAACATGAAAACATCTTGCTTTCTACGCTATGCCAAGTTAATGTTCTGAAGACACAATTGAAGGTTACTGAGCTCCAAATCTTTTCCACTGGATTTGCATTTGGTAGATAATTCTGCAGTCAGCTGTACCATGCAACCTTGTTAAACTGCACTGAGAATGTAACTGAGGTTATATTCTACCTGAGGAGCAACCAGAAAAATTATACTTAAAAGACATGTTGAATCCATATTTGCAAGTGAAATTACTTTTGCCATACCACAACAACAATCTTTCAAACTAATCAATGAAAAATGCTTGTTACAACAAATTCCTTTCATTTTTATATCCCCATTTCCCTCAAAGGCAAATGAAAAGACAAGCATGACTTCACTAATTATGACTGAAAAATTGACTAGTGACTGCTTTAGGTTTATACCATAAATAAAATATAAATATAGGAGATCTGAGTCAAACTTACCAAATGCTTAGAATTTGTGGCATTTGAAAGTAAGATTAAAGTGTGAAATTTTTCTTTTAAATAAAATTCATAAAGCATATATTCTAGTACAACATTAATTACAGTAAAAATGGTATATTCAATATAACATTTGGACACAAATTTTCCCATTCTGGTTCTGACAACCCATCTTTTGTATTGCCATGCACAATACAGTAAAAAGGCTTAACAACTTAATTTAAAAGTATTTTTCTAAAATGTTTCATTCTCTTGCAATTAAAGCACAGAGTACTAAATGGCAAATCTTACATTTAAACTAAGAAGTACTGAACAGCAAACTTCACAATTAAATTACCAGTTGAATTTGAAGAAAAAGAAAAGACAACCAAAATTTCTCATGCTTTTCCCATAATATCTTAATATTTACAATTCCTTCATTATTTCCTGGTTTAAATGTAAACATTTTGAAGTTGCGTTTTTTCTCTGCTTACCTAATCATGCATATAGCTTACTAAAAAGTTAAATAGCTGAACATGTATTTTTTCTAAAGTGTTCAGATTCTATAAACATTTCTAAAATTTGACGAAATGAACTGATTCTGCTGTACAATACAGCTCAACAGAGAAGGGCATCATGAATGACTTGTTAATCCCTCTCCTTTTCTACAGGTGGAGTATTCAGTAGAGATTATTCACATCTAAGGAGAACAAGAATTCTTGGATAATGATGAAGCAGTCAGCACGGAGACAGACGGATGTATGGGTAACACTGATTTCTAAAATGTAGCACTTCAGGCTTGAGAGATGGGTTCATGTGAAACTCATGAAGTTCACCAAGGCCAATTGCGAGGTCTTGCATCTGGGTTGGGGCAGTCCCAAGTACAAATGCAGGCTGGGCAGAGAATGGATTGAGACAAGCCCTGTGGAGAAGGACTTGGGAGTGTAGGTGGATGAGAAGCTCAGCATGACCCAGCAATGTGCACTGGCAGCCCAGAAAGCCAACCATGTCCTGTGCCCCAAACAAAGCAGTGCGGCCAGCCGGGCAAGAAGGGGTTCTGCCCCTCTCTATGCTCTTCTGAGACGCCTCCTGGAGTGCAGCATCCAGCTCTGGGGACAGAAGTGAGGGCATGAACCTGCTGGAGCAAGTCCAGAGGAAGGACACCAAGTCGATGAGAGGGATGAAATGCCTCTCCTGTAACGACAGGCTGAGAGAGCTGTGGTAGAATTACCACTGCTATACTTGCTGCGGCATCCTGAAGTGATTTTAATTGTGCCTTCTTTCATTTAACACTCAATGCCTGTCTGTGTAGACACTGAGGGAGTCTACCTGAATAAGTGTTATATAAGTATTATACATTCTTTGATCAGACAGATATATTTTCTAGTAGAAAACTTTCCCTCTTTCCTTGGTTACATGGATCTTAAGAGGCCACCCCTGTTCTTCGTCTAATAAAAAGAGAACAGGTGTTTTCATGTTCATCATACTTTGCTCTATTTAACAGATTTTTCATGTTAAAAGGGAAGCTATAAATAGACTATAACACAATATAAGTAAAGCAAGTTGGTTTTGTTTTGCTTTGCTTTGTTTTAAAGAAAAAAGAAACATATTACGTTTAATTACTTGGAGGGAAATATTTTAAACATGTGAATGCTCAGTTCAAAGCAGTTCTAAATAGCAGGCTACCTCCACATATTATATATATGCATAAATATAGGCTACAGTTTCCATTAGTCCTTAATTGTGAAAAGAAGGGAGACCAAATTAAATTATATCTGTCATATAATAAAAAAAGTATAAAAATGTAATGGACTTTTTCATTACAGCTCAAAGAATACATCAGAGAATAGAAAATTAATCAGATGCCCTGTCTCAGAGAAAAACTAATCACATATGCAAGTCAAATTAGGCAACGTAGCTTAGCCTTAATGAAAGGGGGAATTTGATAATATTGGCACATTTTACAGCAACATTTTCAAAACAGCGTGTTTCAATCTGAAAAGTCAAAATGTTTCATTTTTTACATTTTCTAGATATAATATTTCAATTTTGCCAAGGCTATGTCAGCATGTTGAATACTTCCCACAATCTTTTCTGAAGTCAGTCATATAAGAAGGAAAAAAACTTTAGCCAATCACTCATCCTATATTCAATTCAAACCAAATGAACACTTACAGTGGGATCATGAGGACAATATAACCCTCAGGACACAGTTTTTATATTTTCACCAAAAGTATCAATTCAGAGCCCTGTGGCCTTTGATGGAAGTCAATTCCCATTTACGGTGTACCTCCTACTAAAGCTATCACTTTTGTGATAGCTTTAACAGCTTCTTTGTTAGTAAAGAAGCATATAAATCTCAAATTATAGGTTGTAGAAAGGAAAGGAAGAAAGCAAGTATATTTTTCTTACTATTTTGGAAATATATATGACTAAGAGCAAAAAAAGTAAATTTGCATTTTGGTTTAATTCCTGAACCAAAACATAGATCTTGACAATTGTTTCCATTTGTTTCTCAATGAAGTTTGCATCCATTTTGGTTCAGACAAAACCAAGCCCAAAACACATTACATTTGGGGAAGTGAAAAAACCAGTGCACTGTAACAAAGCTGAAAACTTTCATTCTCAGGGATTTGTAGGAAAAGTCAATAGAAACCAAAATCTGGATTAACAAAACTGCTAGAAGCAGCAACAGCAGTGTTAATAGTGCTGTTCTTACCCTGCAAAGCCTGCTGGTTCACTCTGCATGGACAAGCTAAATACCACCACCAGCAGTAAAATACTGCCTACAGATAATGACAGCAACACATCCTATGACACCTGTGCTGATCATACCCAAAAAACCACACGTAACATCTACCACATGCTTAAAATTACACAGTACCACTCTGAAGGCATAGAACATCTGCTTGAAATTAAGCTTTATGGAGGAAAGGAAATATAGGACGAAACAACCCATGCATCAGATTCCTCACCAACAGGAATATAATAATTTTCAGCCACCAACACTCCCCTAGTGGAAAAATGTACAACAAAATACAAGTTACTGTTAATTGCCTGCTAAGCTGATGCTATAATTGTTTTGTGAGAAAGTGAATGAGGATATGTTTGCAAGTCTCATGGAAAACACAGCTAAAAACATTTTCTTCAAATAAGTTCTGTTTGGAACCAGATCATGTTATTAAAGTCTCACTAAAGAGAAATCACTTTGTATTTAAGTGACAGCATGTAATCTGATGGAAATTAGTCACAAGGGATCTCACACTGAAGCAAAGCACTCTTCAGGGAGAGTAACATGAACAGGAAAGAGATCATGTTTAAGATTATCCACTGATACGACAACACAATGAGGGGCAAAGTATACAAAATGCATCATGAGTGGATGAAGTGTTTCACTACATGGCCTATTAAACATTCTTGTGTCTTCAGAAAAGCAGAGCAATTCCAACAAAAGATGGACATGTTAGTGTATTTATAACTTCCAGTTCAATATTGACTTCTCTAATTTACAAACAGATATGGATATAGAACACAGATGTCGCTGTTAGGATTTAGAAAGTCTTAATGAATTTTCTCCTTAAAAACATGGAGTGCTCCTGTTATCTTTATGTTGTCAAAAACAAGCAAGTCAAAGCCTCCTTAAGAGACTTCTACTCTTAAGAGAATTTAATTTAATTTTGTGAGTTCAAAAAAAACTTGAACTCACAAAAATTTAAAAAAAAAAAAGACCCAGACCTTCCAGTAATCAGATGGAAAGATGGCAGGGATAAGGTCGCTGCTCCTGTTGATAAGCCTCAGTTGCAAAAATTAAGGTACAGCCTTGAAAAATACCAAACAAATGCAACTCCACACTTGAATGAAACCATATGTTCTGGCTTTGCTGGAATAGTGGAACAGGTGGCAATAATACAGGTGTTTCAGTGTACAGCCTTAAGGGGCTTCTTTGGCAGTTTCAATCAAAAGAACAACCATGTGCTTACCCTTTTTAATGCCAAAATAAAAAACAAGCCCAAGAGCAGTGATACATGACTAGCAAAGAAAGGCAAAAAGTCTCCAACTTAATAAACAGTTCTGAAAGAAATGCTACATGCTGATTTTGCATTGCCATCTTTATTAATAACACCAAAGACTATATTACTGCCAGGCAACAAGCATGGAAAATAACATGAGCTTATCAATACAAGTAAAATGAATATTGCAACCCTTCCTCAAAAAAACTAAAAACAAAAAACCAACCAACCAACCAAAAAAAAAAAAAAAGAGAAAACAAACAGCCCCCCAAAAAACCAAAACCAAAACAACAAAAAAAACCTAACAAAAAAAATCTATTATTTGTGGGAACAAAACTCTTCTTCAGAAACAAAAAAAATAGGCAAACAAATCGTGCTAAAATTAAGCATAAGTCAAATAAGGGGTTTTGTTGTTACCAGGGCCTTTACTGTTACATATGTAATGATTGCAGTATTAAGGGAACTGCTTTTTGCTCCTTGCTCTGAGATTCTGTCAATTGCATTTCTTTGATCTAGTTATCCCCCACCAAGGACTTGCTGTTAAAACTCAATGCAAAAATTTCTCTTCATGATGTCATCATGACTAGAAAAAGTCTTCTCTAGTCCACATGTTATGATTAAAAGTATTTGAATTTGAAGTCTTCAAACCCAAAGACTTCAAAACACTAAGTCATATAGAAACTTAGGAAACAAGATGCACAAGGGCATTTTGGAAAAAAAATTCTCAGGGAAAATGGAAATTGGTTCATCAAAGAGCTTATTACATATCTCACTTAACAAAGCCAGTGGAGGGCAGATGTACTAGAAAATCCATCAGTTTTCTCTCAAAATTTTGTCAAAACTTTTGTTCTGTCTTACTACAATATACGAAAAAAAGCTGGTTCTTCTGGAGAGAGAAAACAGACATTTCAGTTACTACTTTAAAAAAGGAGGAAGGAAACATAATAATAAAAAAAACTTATAAAAATGGATATGACTGCATATAATAAGTATTTTATATAGTTTGGGGGTTTTAATATAGTTTTAAAACTCCTAGATAGGAGGCTTTAAAGGATCCAATAGAAGAAGCATCACAGCAAACTGAAGATATTGGAAAGTACAAAGAATATCTAAATTATGCAAACCTCCTTTAATTCACTGGACAAAAAGAGAGAAGTTTAAATAAAGTACAGCAATTTTACCTCATTATGTTAGAAAAGACTTTGCAAGCTACACAGAAGAAGGCAGAATTTTCCTTTAACTTCTTAATGAATTTGCAATATACAAAGACTGATACTGTAAATCAGGATGAAATGGGTGTGCCATTCCATTTGTTGTGTGTTTTTTGTGATAGACTATTTGAGCATCATTCAACAAATCTGGAACAAGGTTATGACTTTAAAAAGCTACTGGAAGGTCAACATTGACATAAAGAAAGCATTTTTCAGAAGTTTATATTAAACCATATTTGTAACTTCATGTTGAAGTTTTATCTGAACAAGCTAAAGAAGTCCAGTAATATGAATATTTACATTTCTGCAAAACTATGCTTCTTTCCTGTTTATTGAATATTTTTAAATTAAAAGGGATTGTTTTCATGTGAGGGTTTTTGTTTGTTTGTTTCTTTGTTTTCCTTAAATGTGGAAACACTAACCAGAAATAGGAAGTAAGAAGTCACAGAAATCATTTGATGAAAATACTGGAGTACTTGCCTTCTGAGGCCAAATCCACTTCACCACAAGTTCCAAAAAACCTTCCTGGATATACATATTTCTTTAGATAATTAAGAGAACACAAAACAGGAAAATTTCTTGTCAGCACAGAATATTGTAAAACTAAAACACTGAGAACCCACTTCAGCTGCTTAAAATTTAAAATGAATACATGTACAGTAAAGGCAAGCCAAGAATACGAATTCTATGTGCATGTGCATATAAGATATACTATACATTTAAAAAGCATTTGAGATAGTGTGTATTAATTTTTGTTTTCCTTGGTATTCATTATGACATTGTCTTCAACCTCTTTTTGTTGACCAAATCTCCCAGATCTCTCAGGATATATTCCAAAATAACACAGCATTAAGTTTTAAGGGTTGGTTTACCTTTTTGCTTTATTACAATCTTTTTTCATATATATGTATTACCAGACTAAGTCAGAATGAAGAAAAGAAGGGAAATGGTACCACTCATCTACTAAATTAGAAAAAAAAAATTTACTATAATCCTGAAAAAGAGTGCTACCAAACACCAGCGTCAAACAGGGAGGAAAGTCTTGACTACTTCAAGAACTGAACCTGATCCTGAAAAGACCTCCTAATTAAGAAAAGTTAAACCTTTTTTAATTGGTGTCCCTACACCTTTCTCAACTGATCTCACTCACTTTTTTAATTCCTTGTTCTTACTCTCCCTCGAGAAGCTACTGATAGAAAAATAATGGTGTTTGTCACATCTTTCCCCGTCTTCTGCATAGCCAAAGTCCTGGAAGAGCAGGAGCTTCACCCTGGAAACCTGCTTGCAGGCTCCAATTCAGAAGCTGTTTGCAGTTCTTCAAACACACCCAGAAAGTTTGTTTTCTGAACTGGTTAAGCAAGAAACCTAAAAGAGTCGTGAGTGGGTTTGTCCTTAAAACTAGAGAGTGAAGCAAGAGCAAACCAAGGGCTGTGGGGATAGATGGCAGAAGTGAATAGAGGCAGGGGCTGACATGGAAGGTGGGGAGGAGAGCCATGTAACCACATGCAATGGGAAAGTCAGACTGCAAGTGAGCTGGCAGCCAGGATGGCTGTGGAGGGCTCTCTCCTTATGCAAAAGGGCCTATCACCACAGAATGGTTCCAGCCAAGGAGGACTAGAGTCCTTTCAGGTGACCATCTCCCCCTGTCACCTGCAGCAATCTGATGGCGCAGCAGTCCCTGATGTGTTGGTTTTGTGGCCTGCAGGCTGTAAACACTGTCATAGCACCATGCAAAAAGCAAGGGAACCACACCTTCCAGTACCTGGAAGGGGTCATCACAGTGGCCTTTCGATGTCGTAAGCCACCTCGCTGCCTTCTGTTCCAGGCCCTATAAATACAGGGGTCCCAGAAGCTGGCTCGCAATTTGCTGAGCTTTGACCCCTCTGATGCCAACCATCATTGGAGAGGAGAGGACCTGGAGTAGAGGGACTGCCCACCTCTGCATGGCACACCAGAGCGATGGCTCCCAAAACCACAGCTGAAGTGGAAGCCATATGGGAGGAGTAACATTGCCAAGAGGTTGTGAGGGGACACAGCCAGAAGAGCTCACTCAAACTGACCAAAGACACATTCCCTACCATATAACATCATGCTCAGCTATAAAACTGTCAGGTGGCAGTTTTCTCAAGGTAGCCATTGCTCAGAGATGGGCTGGGCATCAGTCTGCCAGTGGGAAGTGATGAGTGACAGCCTTTGCATCATTTGGTTTGTTTGGTTTTCACCTTCATTTATTAAACTGCCTTTGTCTCAACCCACAAGTTTTTCCTCCTTGCCCAACCTGCTCTGGGGGAGTGAGCACATTACTGGACAGGGACTCAGCTGCTGGCCATGGTCAGTCCATATTTTCAAACAGAGGGAATGTGGGTGTTTTGCCAGAGACCAAGGCTGTAGGACTTGATGCAAAAACCAGTCTAAAAGACACTAAAAAATCATACATCAAAATTTTAATGTACATTTTTCTTTAACACCCTGGCACAGATTTAGGGTAAAAATGCAAGTGTTTCTTTTAGCAGACACCTGATCTGCACAGCTGTCTACAGAAAATGTCAAAAACTACTGCTGTGACAAAGTCAACAGAAAGATATCAAGCTCTGGAACAAGTGGGGCATAACACCAGCTATAATCTTTGGAGTTTCTTCTCCATTAAGTTAAATTTAATAAATTCTCACCTAAAGTCATGATATGTAATGCTACCACTGAAACGACTCAAGCTAGATAAAGAAAGCAGTTCAAGACTACTATCTGAGGCTTTGTGTTTAATAAAGTCTGCATTTTTTCCTGTATTTTCTGCAGTATATGTCTTCACTTCAAATGTGAATACTTGAGAAACACTTGCTGGCTTTACTTCAATAAAAGGATGACTACTACATGTAGTGCTTGCCTTACTTATGATGCTTCCAAGAAAACATGATATCGGCATGTATTCAGATAGAAAAAGACACAATTCCCATAATAGTCAGGTGAGTCATGACTTCTTTTTTACTTCATCTTTGTATTCTTAATACAAAAACATATAAGGTTTTCCATCAAAAACAGCATTCTTCTGTGAAGAATTCACAGGATTTTCAGATTTATAGGCATATTCATACACCAAAACTCACCTGAGCAATCCCTTGTAGCAATATAGTTTTTTGGGTTTTTTTTTCCTTTAAAAAGCAACTCATAAATAAAAATATATTACAGACATATTTTTATACATATTATTTTTACAACTTTGTTATTGATTATGAGAAAGATGTTTAAGTTCACTTTTCTTCATCTCACCATTAAAGTTTTAGTCTGCTGCAAATGAGAATGCTTGATGGGATTATATGGTTTACTGAATGATATATCTATAGCATGAGGAAAGGAATTATTTGGCAGTTGTAGGCATATTTACCCTGGAAAGCCAAATGCATCTCGCCAGACCATCCATCACCATTTCTACTCCTGCCCACAATGCAGAGATTCATCTTCCTATTGCTCCATCTCTAGGTCACTAAAAACTTCCCTTTCTCTAAAATAAAAAAATTTTTTAAAAAAAGCCTGCAGATGGAAGCCATACTTTAAACACAGTAAATTATGTTAGCTCCTTGTCATCTTTTGCAAAGTAAACACTCCCATTCTGTAATAAGAGTATTAATGCTGCTAAACTATGTAAAAATTAATTTTGCATTTTAAAGTGTTGGTTTGAAACAAAAATACAAAATGAACCATACTCCAACCTTTATTAGCTGATATGGACCAATTCCTGGCACCAAGGATAAACAAGTTAAACAGTACCTGCCTACTAACCTGTGATCCATCCTTTATGTTAAAAAAAAGAAATCTACAGATCAAATTAATTCTGGTTCCTGATACACTGTCCAAGTTAAATATATAGAACATATGCACACGCACATAAGTTGCTGTTTTGTTGTTCCTCTATACATATATTTAAATACTCAGACATGGATGAAATATAAAAATGTAATATAGCTTTAAACTAGCAAATAACTCTGCTTTAATTAGGCCTTCCAGTAACTCCTAGTGGTTTAATATCACATAAATATTGTTCCATAGGGTTGTTTTTGAGAACTGGCAAAGCCTGACTGATTAAATTTCCCATAAAACCTCCCAGTACCAATTAAGTACAGAAAAATATGCTCAAGTCATTTAGAATGAAAAAAGAGTAGTCTAAGTGGGTTGTGTCACCCGACCTCTAGTGACTTTAAAAACATTTGTTTCTTTTGCAACCATGACACATGGTTGCCTTATGCATGCCAATCATTTCCAACAGCTATGCAGCTTTAAATCAAAAATTTTAGAAAAGAAAAATCACACCAGAAGGTCACAAAGAGCATCTGACCCATAGCACCATGAGTCAGACTGAAGAATTTGTAAAGAGACAAGAAGTCTCTCAAGAAGAAACAGCGAATGGCTTCTACGAGAATTTTTATGAAATTACAGATGGGTTGAAGCTGGAAGGGATCTCTGGAGGTCATATGCTCCAAACTCTTGCTCAAGCACAGTCACCTAGACTGGTCCTATTTCTTGGGACTACATCCAGGTGGCTTTGGAATATATCTCCAAGGACAGAGACTTCATAACAGCCCTGAGCAACCTGTGCCAGTGCTTAATCGCCTTCCCAGTGTAACAATATTTTCTGATGTTCAGATGGAATGTTCTGGTTTCAGTTTATGTCCGTTGCCTCTGGTCCTGTCACTGGGCACCACTGAAAAGAACCTGGCACTGTCTTCCTTGCATCCTCCTTTCAGGTATTTATATCTGCTGACAAGATTCCCCTGAGCCTTCTCTTCTCCAGGCTGAAAAGTCTGAACTCTGTCAACCTTTCCTCATATGTGAGATGCTCTGTCTCCTCAAACATCTTTGTGTACCTTCTCTGTACCTCTAATATGTCCATGTCTCTCTCATACTGAAGCACCCAAGGCTGAACCAAGCACTCCAGGTGTGGACTCACCAGTGCTGAACAAAGTGGAGGGATCAGCTTCCTTGACCTGCTGCCAGTGCTTTGTCAGTGCAAACCCGGAGTATCACCAGCCATCTTTGCAGCAAGGACTCATTGCTGCCTCATGTTCCCCCCAGTGTCCATCAAGGCCCTCAGGGCACTATCTGCAAAACTGCTTTCCAGCTGGGTGCCCAGGGTTGCTCCTCTGCAAGTGCAGGACTTCACACTTCTACTTGATGAACTGCATGGAGATCCTGTCAGTCCATTTCCCTAATCTGTCATCACCTCTCAAAAATTACCCTGGACTGGGGATTTCTTGTTTCTTAAATCAAAAATGCCCATGTAACAGAAATACAGAGCAGGCCACACATACCCATGAATGCAGCTAATGCGTGCGCCAGGCTACCTTTGAAGAATCAGTTCTTCTAAATTTCAGGCTAAATCTTTAAATGTGTTTTCACAACTAATCGTCACAGGATTCAAGGAAGACAAACATGTACACGTTCAGTGATCTGAGGCCCTAACTAGTTCTAATGTTTTTACATAGGTTAAAGCGTTATATTCAACTTCCTTCTAAAAAGTGTTGGAGTTATTTGCAGTTAGGCTATTGTATGTTTATTGTCAATTTTATTACAGTCTGACACCTTAGAGTTTCTCACATACATTCTCTTCTAAATGCACATCTAAAGCAAGAATATATCAAAGAATGGGAATTAGAAAAAGACAAAAAACCCTTTGACTATCAGCATCCTGGCAGAGCACTTGATATAGTAAACCTTAGAACAGTTATAGGAAGGGGAAAGCAACACCTACAGAAGAGTAGAAAAATTCAAAACATATTCTCAGAAAACATGCTAAGAAGCCACATTTAAGAATGTTCCTTAATTTGTACCCATGAGCAAAGGTTCAAGTATTTGAAACCTGAGCAAATATTTTAACCTGAATGTCTGAAAAAACCAAAATTCAGCCCTAAACACACATGTATATTCTAATGTCTGGTAATATTTTGAAATACTGTACTTACAATTTTTTAGATTACATTCAATTGTTACATAATGTCACCTCAATGCATAACATTTTTTTGCCATGGAACATTAAGACCACCTATTCTTTTATGAGCATCTAGGGCCAAGATGTCCAGTCACTATGTGATGTCCAGATGTATATGTATTTTCACCCTTTTTCTATCATTGTATTAGGCAGACCATGCCACACCAAGTAGAACAGTACTATTTTAGCAGAGAAGACTGGGCACAGAGGGAGTATTTTAATGAGGTAATCCTTGCTTCCAAATCTACTAATGTTTTCTCAGGCGTTTACTCTTGCTTATGCATCCAGCAAAGTTATGTATTACAATTTAAGGTGATGGCCCAGTATTATCACTTTTCCTTTTGGCACAAAGCAGGAATATTTCTAGTCTGTACAGAAAATGTTGGTCTAAATTTACAGCATTTTTGCAACACATTTGCAAAACAGAGGCAGTTTTCTGAATCCCTCTTCTGAAAAGCAATATCTCATCCTTGAGTGGGCTGAAGATATTAGTTTTCATCTCCTCTGTTAATTAAGCACTAATGAAAGTAAGTGGTAAAAAGACAGATTTTGAGAGCTATTCAGGAGCAATCACACTTTGAACAGTTGATTAATGAAGCATTAATAATCTCTTTTAGTATAAAGCAGTTAAGGAAAAAAACCACAACCAAAAAAAAACCCCCAAAAAACAGATATTGTTCTCTAAAATGTCAGCAGAACCCAAAAATAGAACCCTATAGTTGCACATACATACTGAAATAAACAGTTTTGAGAATTTGGAAACCAGAAAATGTTTGAAACGATACCTAACAACATTTAATGTCAGGCTGGAAATAAAGATAAATTTCCAGTGATTCCCTGTTGCAGATTAAAAACAGCAGTGGAGTGTTACATGCGGTAAAGCTGTAAAGCATAAGATGCAGAATTTGGTAAACACAGAGGCTGCACACAGACAAAGCCTTTATGTAGTTTCCCTGACATGCTGTCCATTAAATGATTAACTGCAAGTATTTATCTGCTGCTACAACAGTTTCTCATCTCGAAATTGTCATATTTCTACGTTGATTTTTTAACTGTTAAGTCAGATTAATAGTACTAACTTCCTTTTGCTGTACATTATCAACTTGTCCCGGAGGGTCACTCAGACATTTGTCCATCTAATTCACAGGAATGGATGAAACTGGCAGAGACAGAGCCTGGCAGAGACACTGACTCAGCAATAGGAACTAAACAATAATATTTAGCCTGGTCCAGGGATACCTACAGCCACTTTATCAGTAGAGTGGCAATTATGTTGGGCACTTAGGGACACGTATATCATCTATGTAATGTCATGGTGCCTCCAAGAAGCTTTTTAAGGAAATTTTTTATCTCATTCTTTTCATTCATGTTCTTTAAATTAGAAATAGAGGAGGCTGTGCTCAGCTGAACAATGGACAAATTATATGCCCATGCACGCATAGAAGATGCGCAACAATTTATATTTTCATCTCTCTTGTTTTTTGTATCAACTAGAAATGACCTAAAACTCTCTATCTAAACACGTTTGAATCATTAAGCACAGCTAATATTTATAGCAGGAAAATTGTTGCTAGCATTCTGGCTTAAAGGGGAGGAAAACTGAAATTATGCTACTATTGTGAGCTTGTTTAAAAGGTGCAGCCTGGAGATCAAATTACAGGGAGACAGATGCATCTACAGGACCTCTCTTTCCTGTCTCACTTTCCCTGTATAAAAAAAAAAATTTAAAAGGCACAGATAACAATACAGGCAAAAAACGTGCTAAGACTACAAAAATGCAGTACATAAACCATATTCAGAGATAAAGGTATTTCTTGCAAGATACTTGTCTAGTTATTATTTTTATTGTTTATATTAAACTAGTTCTTTACAGTAGATACCAGAAACTTTTTTGTCTTGCTACACAAACTCATAACAGACTGAACTCCCAAGAACCTTGCAAGTTAAAGAAAGCAAGTAGGCCAAGAAAACAAAAGAAATGTGAGCATCAAAAGGTGAATTGAGTAGGCTGGCATGAGATTATAAATGCAAGCCAACCAAAGAAACTAGGCAGCCCTAACCCACAGATCTGCCAACTACACTGCCTTAATTGAGAATGCCACCGAATTCTCTATAGAATTAAGTTAGCACACTCAAGCCTATCACAGGCAAAAAAAAAAAAATGTTTATAACATGTATTTAAACAATGGGTCAAGCACTAGCAAGAGGGCAGTTTGAATAATAGTGCCAATAGGTCAATAGGACTATTTCCACTGCTATCAAAAGCCTGTGGATTATACACCTTACAGAAAAGTAGGCTTTCCAGTAGATGAGATGAAGGTCAGCTCTCTTTATTCTGTTAGTTACCAAACTGCCCACACCAATGCCCAGCTTCTAGCTTAACAACAGACAGGCTTATATCAGTTTGATAGTGACAGCAGAAAATAATTTGCCAGTAGACTGCATAGCTTGTTTGTCATCAATAGTCTAACGTCAAGTATGTTCTAGACAGGTATTGGTGATCTGTGGCAAAAAAAAATGTTTCCTGAACCTCTTAGTGTTATGTCCTGTGCTAAAAATCTCATCTGTACATGGACAGAGTAGCACAGAGAGGCAATGGCAGATGTGGCAACCTGAATAATACATACCCTGTCCCGGCTCCTCCCAGGCCCATCAGTGCTCCATCTCTACAACTCCACATATGCACAGAAGAACAGAACATGAATCCAATGGATATCTTCTCCAGGGAGTCCAGCCTGCCCCAGGGCTGTCCCAAGAAAGCCATCAGCCCCATAATCCAGATGTGAAATCCAAGATGAACAAACAGGAGGTAGCTCTCTGGGACACCTTTTGGTCTGAGAGGGTCACTGTCTAAGGGTAGAGAACACATTATAAAATACAGGTGAAGAGCATTACATGCATGTATATAGTGTATTCATATGTTTGTGTGCAACGCATTTTCAGTCTTGCTTTTGTTTAGACCTGAGGGTATAGAGCTGTCTCATCTCTATCAGGATGATGGATTATTCTCCCACCATAATTTAGCATTTTCCATGTAGCAATTTAGGCACAGTACACTCCTATCCCTTTCTGCTCCCTTGTCTGCAACATCTGTGCAAACATTTTTATTTCTGCAAAGTTTGTTAACAGGCTTTAATGAAGAGAAGTATTTCCTCAATACATTGTATATACAAAACATACAGTATTCAGTTGTTAATCTGCAGGATTTATATTTTTAGAAATAAGCAAGACTAACTCAGTAAAAACCTGCAGGTTTAGCTTTCGCAAAAGGCAAAATTATTCAGAAAGATGTTTATGAGGGAAATTATATACAAGCTTGCACCTGAGCCAGAGAACAAAAAAAAAAACTAAGATGGCAAAGAGTGAACAAGTTGTACATATCATTGAGCATTTGCCTACTTTTGGCTAATAATACCTTGTCAAAATAAATTTGGTTGTTTTCAGAGAACTGTGAAGTTCATGTGCAGCAGTACAGCAAGGTGCAGCACAAGACCCTGTGAATTATTGCTAAAATAATAAGTGACAAGCTTTCTAAAAGAAAAGTATCCTTTCATGGAACATTTGGTCATTCTTTGTCATACAGAAGGACTTTTAAAAAATATAGCACAACACACAGTGGCATTTTATGGAGTGTTTTGTTTCTCTCTAAAGCTAAAAAGCTTTCAAAGGACAGAAATAACAGAACTGATCTTTGCCAGTCAAACAGAATACATGCAAAAAAATGGTGTAAAAAAAGAATCTATGTGTAGATCAGGAATTGATGGCAAAATATTCAATGTCATTACACTATTAAGTCACTGAGTTATTCCCATTTTTTAAAAAAAATCTTCTTCTTCATTCACTCTTCTATTTTTAATTAATAATTATCAGTTTCCAGGAAAAGGATAACAATTTATGTGCTGAATATATAATGCAGATTGTCTCTGTTGTTTTACACCACAGTCATTTTATGTTACAAAAGCCTGTTCCAATGGATTGACAATGTTTTGTAGAACAGCATGATTTTTCCCACTGATTCCAATGAAGGAAATTATGCTCCATAAATGATCGAATGATCCTGGAAACTGTATTTTAAGGAGTCTCTCTCAACTGTGAATTAGTCAACAAGCCATAAGGAAATCTCTTTTATAAGTTAGAACATTATGAAACTGATAAAAGGATTCTCAGAAGATCACATGCAAATAACATCATCTTTAGTGAGTTTTGTATGATATTAAACCCTGACCTCCAGCTTCAGTCATTTCAAGGGACCATATAATTTAAGCTTTATGAGAGTGAACAAGGCAGAAACAAGCTACTTTCACTCCATAAAACCATATTTTTTAAGGAAACTCAGAAAGTGCAAGAGGTGTTTCACTGAAACACAAACCTTGTATAATTATTCTGCCAGACTGGGTGTCTCTTTTACTGGCAACTTTGGAAAATCAAAGAACTTTGGCAAAAGGTTTAGTGCAACATTCAATCAACATAAAACACTTCTCAAAGCATTAACTTGGCCCATTCAACTTAACGAACTCTAAGCCCATTCAATTTTAAGTTACTCAAAAATTACTAGAAGAGGGAATTAGAAGAAGGAGAAAGAGAAAAAGACAGAGGATATATAGAAAAGCACATTTATAGCTACCAACTCCTGGACTCCAGCAGTGTTCAGATAGAAATTCCAAGAGGAGGTAGAGTCAAGATTTGTGCTTGCTGTGTATTTGGCCTCAAATATCCCTTGGCCTTCCTGGGCCCTTCCCACAGCTGGGACTTCCGGTCATCTGGCCACTCAGAAGCTTGGTTAGGGGCTCCAGAGGCAGGTGTGGAACCTTGCCTATTGGCAGACCCTGCCATGCTGGGATACAGGATTTAGGGGCCTGTGGTGTACATGGGAGGGCAGTGAGGACAGAGCTGTCCCTGCCCCCACACATACACCCCAAAATGTCTCAAAACATCAATCTTTCCAGCCTCTCACACCAGGGTGACTCACTTAATACTTGTCTTCAAATGAAATGTCTCAGTGGGTCACACTACCTCCTCAGTAGCTTAGGTATCATTCATTTTTAGAGGAAGGGAAGTCAATAAATCAGGGAAAAAAGATTTCCCAGTCCAGTATAACATTGCTGTAGCTGTCAGCCTCCATTACATTCCCAGTGAATTATTTTAGCTATCAAAAAAGCATCCATTTCCTGTGTTTACTTGGTCAAGTACAAGTGACACTCCAAAGTATAAAGAACTGCAATGGCCCCAAGACCTCTGGAAGTGCCACCTATACAGGGAATAGGAAAGAAAACATATGATTCCACTTCTTTATCATCATTAGACAGAGAATTTCTGAGATATAAGAGCACTCCTTTAGACATGCATTGAAATTATGATATTGCTGCAAAAGAGAAACAATAGATGCTTGCCCCACTTTTTAGAAAACTGAGTGTTCTACTACAACCAGATGGCAAAGCCAATAATCATCTCTACTAAACCACTGTTTTACATTTTCAGAACCACCCATAAATCAACATTTCTGAACAGGAGACTAGTACATTTTCAAGGTTTAGTGATAATTTTTTGCAAACCCATAAATTTTCTTATAGGTATCCACGGGTGGATAGTCTTAGAACACTTCAATCTTTTAAAAGCAACAACAGATTTACATCAAAAATAACAGAGTAGTTTTTAAAGTGAGTTATGCTTCACTTGACAATATAAAAGAAAAACAGCAGTCTAGAATTCACAGGAGTAAGTGGTAGTATTCACTTCCACGAACAAAAACAATGACAGATCACTGGTTTTCCACGTAACTATGAGGAAACTAGCCAAGACAGATGTTACTACTAGGAAAAAATACACCACAAATCTTCATACCTACATCTGTTACCTGTCAAGCTGCTTCTAGTTTTTGGCCTTGGATGTTAGGCGTTCAGGTTGGGTTTTCTTCAGAGCTTGGGGGAAAACCATTTAGGCACAGAGAGTGAAAGGACAGAATAGCTTGATACCTAAGCATTTTCTCACATAAAACAGGGAGGGTGTAGGTTAATAAAAAAACCTGTATCATGAAGTTAAAAAAAATTTTGGTTTTGCATTGCACAATTCTTTTAGAATATAACACCTCTAATGAAATTCTGAAAAAGTACAAACTTGTTAGGAGCCAATACATGTTTTGCACATTGTAATCAAAAAGGTAGTTAGAATTGAAGCCTATTCAGTTTAAGAACTTACAGCTTAGAGAAAAGTTATAGATATTCTGTCATGTAACTCCAAGTTTGTAAATATCTGCTATAAAGACAACTACAAACAAAAACTCACTCGTACTTTAAAAATTGAAGTACAATTAGAGTTTGCAGGAGAATGTCCAAGAGCTGGAATTTAAATATGAAAAGGAACATAAGCATATAAGTGTCCTAAATAAAAATTATTAAATGAAGAATAGAAAAATTAATTACTCAAGGATTTCCCTGTTTGTTTCCCTCTGTCAACTACAAAATTAACATATAATGTATTTGCAAAGGTTGTAAACAATATCAACTTGCTCAAAGCCACTGCTACATTGACAGCATTAGCCATCTCACTGAATCCCTCCACGTCCTCATACCAGTCTCCATGATAATCCTGGAAAAGTATATTTTATTAAAAGAAAAGAAGAAACTGTTCCAAGCCAATTGGAATCCATAAACAAATCTCATTCTTTCTCCTTGTCTCTAGGGCCCAGGGTACAACAGTCTGATTCTGTCCACAGCAGAAAAAAGGCACTGATAAAAAATTCCATTCAAAATCCAAACAAAGATTTCTTTTGGCACATTAGTATCCATATTCCTTAGACAATAGAATGAACTCTCACTGATCAGCTATATATCGTTTGAATTCAGCAAATGAATGCACATACAAAACCAAAACAGATATCACTGAGAGTTTCCACCGTAAATTCAAGGGAATTCAAGTCTGGCCTTTAAAGACCTGAGATGTAGCCTCACTGTCCAGTAGGCAGGATTGAGTTTTATGCAGTTAATTAATTTGGACAGTGGGTACATCAAAACATTCCCTCCTGTCTAAGCATTCCTTCCACAGGCAGCTACTGACAAAGTTATTTCAGAGATTAGAGCCATGAATTAATGAAGACATCATTACCTGATAACACAGTCATTAATATGTCTTACTGCTAATTATTTTTGTCATTAGAAAACAATGATCTATGGCTACAAGGTTTAACAGAAAGATATCAGGAAAAACTAGTCTGATTTTGTATTAAGCACACAACAAATGGAAACATTCCACAGAATTTCACAGGGTTTAGACCTCATGACTGGATACTAGTAATGATTTTATGAACTTGAGAGATGTAGATCAAATAACCTATAGAATTTTAAAGACTAGTTGATAAAATTTCTCAAAGGAGCTGCTGTTTCTAGGATTTTGTCACAATCAAAATGTTGTACCATAGAATAAGGACTTCTAAAGGGAAATTATTTTAGCAAGGGTTTTTTTTCTTTTTTGGTGGTGCATAATGCAGTGGAGCAGCTGTACTGAATGGGACCTTTTTGGGTGACTTCTATGGACTTTGGAATAGATCCTTAATTATTTTGCTGTTATCATTTTGATTTTTATTCAATATGTCACTGTTATGGGCCAAGCACATTAATATATACATGGAATTACACCACAGTGCAAATGGACACAAACAGAAACCACACTTAAGGGTTTAATTCAAAGCTTGTCAAGCCAATAACAGAATCTCACCTTGTCAAGAAGCACTACTGACAAAATACAACATTCAATAATTAGAGACAGAGAGGGAAAAGCCCTTCAATTTCTGTTTCTATAACCTTATCAATACTCTATCATCAAAATCACATGCTTTAGGCTTACTCTTACAGTGTCTGCTGACTAGCACTTGAATTTGGTCAAAAAAATAGAACCTGGATATACTGTGTAACCTTGCAGTCCATAACTACTTTTGAAGACAAACATTCAGAATGAAAATTCCTATAATTAATCCAGCACATACTCTGAAACTAAAGGAACATTTGTTCCTTTTGTGAGCATGACATTTGTGAGCATGAAAATGTCCAACATGGTCTTAATACATCAGCATTCATTTTGTTCCCCCATTTGATTTGTATACTTATTTTCCAGGATCTCCCCACTCCTTCTTCTTTCTTCTTGATTTTATGTCAGTTCTAGAGTTCCTGTTCTTTACCCACAAGACATCCATATATCAATACATCCATTCCCCAAGGTGCCTCAGAAACATCCCTTCTGCAGGGGAAGAGTAAAATTGGCATTTTAATTGTCAAGCATCAGTCCCATAAGACAGATTTGACATAGCTTTGCACCCAAAGCATTCTCTTCCTTCCAGGCACTATCAGCCTGAAACACACTGGCATGATCTATTTGCCTGTCCCAGCCTGTTTGAAAAGCTACAAATGAACATGAGCAGATTAGAGCAGACCTAATAAGTCTCTGGGATTTTAAAACAAGTCACAAATTCCTTATATCCATATCTTGAATGTAAAATACAGGCCAAAATTAAGAACTTAGTGGGGGAGCCAAACCAGGCGTATATTGTATCTAGAGGGCAGCATGTTTTTGACATCAATCACAAGGCTCTGCAGCCTGAGCTTTAGACTAGAGGAAAGTGCAAGTAGAATCAGCTAACCCGTGATCCAGGATGGGAAAAGGGAATATACTGTATCTTCTCCTAGAAATACAAGCAGCCTTGTTTTTATTTCCTTCTGAAGTGAATTTTGGTAAAGAGAACTCCATAAAGAAAAAAAAAAACAAGATAAGAAAGAAAGGGTAAAGGAAATAAAACAGAGCTGTGATGGCAAGTCTTACTCCTAGTCACTAAACTAGGTACTATGTACCAGGCTTTGACCAAAACTTCCCCTAAATGTCCCTGATCAGAGAAATAGCCTAGAAAGATTTTGTCTTGTCATTTTAACATGAAATACTCTGTTCATTTAATATATGTATCAAGTAAAAAAAAAAACTTTCATGTCAAAACTATGTCAGTAACAAGTCTGCTTACCTGTGAAAACAAATATCACACTCCATTTCAGATATGTTATCAAGCTGTCACTTTTCAATTGGCAAAAGTTGTTCCCACCTACTCTTACTATCTCATATTTTCCTTCCTTTTCTCAAAATTAGGCTANATAGCCTAGAAAGATTTTGTCTTGTCATTTTAACATGAAATACTCTGTTCATTTAATATATGTATCAAGTAAAAAAAAAAACTTTCATGTCAAAACTATGTCAGTAACAAGTCTGCTTACCTGTGAAAACAAATATCACACTCCATTTCAGATATGTTATCAAGCTGTCACTTTTCAATTGGCAAAAGTTGTTCCCACCTACTCTTACTATCTCATATTTTCCTTCCTTTTCTCAAAATTAGGCTGGCCACCATTTTCAGAAGAATGTATTTTTTTTTAATTCTTGATTCTAATAATCTAATTTTTGTTTGCTATACTGTCATTTATGTCAATGAAATTCAGGAAATATTAGTGCTCTTAAATATTTAAACAGCAAGAGCAATTTGTAAGCAGGGTTAAAGGTTCTATTTCAGGTATTCAAAAACTGGAATAACCACTGTCAGTAAAACTGTAATGCTAGAGAGAGTAGTGGGATATTTGTGTATCATCTGACATCTTACCCATCTTTCTTTTTGTTCCAACAAATCGTTATTCTAGGCACACAAGTAATCCCTCAACCCACATAAATGTAGTCCCATATACTGCAAGGGTATTTCCTGTAAGGAATTAAAACAGATTCTGAGAAGAATACACTTTTTTGACAGCATAATCCAGTCAATGGACAATCTCAACATACTATGTAAAAGACACTGCAAAATGAAAGCAGAATGCTTCAAAACACATCTGCTGCCTGTTCTTAAAAATTACTTGTCCCAGAAGAAATTGTTTTATTTTATAGTATAGCATGTAAGTAGACTAACAGTGCGTTAGAGGAGCCAATATGTATCTTCCTGCTCAGTAGGAGCACTCAGCATACACTGCTGAGTCTGTACCTGGGGGGTTCTGCTGGTCTGTCTTCCAAATACCAGTGATTTACTCACATCCATTCTCCCAAGCACACTAACAGCTAATCACCATTACTCTTCTGGAGAAGAATGGATAAAGTCACTATGGAGAGGGGATTTCTTTTAACTGCAGCATTTGTATATTTGTATTTGAATGGAAAATTATGTCTCTGAAAAACCCACTAGGCAAAAATACAGTTCTTCCAGTAACACCCATTAGGAACAGAGATTTCATTTTACTTCCTCTGATTAAACAGTAAGCAAAACATTTAAAAAATATAAAAACAAACGCCATTCAGTGAAGACCTGAAACACACACAGGTGAAAAATCACCTGAAAGCTCCCATGTCATGACCCAAATTCTTTTATCCCAGCACAGCAACATTCCAACTCTCCCAGTCCCCACAGAAAGAAATAAGCAAATTACAAGGATGACTAAGAACAGCCATTCTATAGCATGGTTGCACTGGTTCTTCTCATTACAGGATTCAAATCCCTCCACTAAACATGAGGGAGTTCACACACAGTGTTCGCTGGGACAGAGGTGATTCTGAAATTACTTCCTGCTAAATAGGGAATTATAACAAAAAGGACCAATCCATGCCTTGATATCTGCTACATCTACATGATTCACAGAAGAAAATCATGGACAAAACCAAACCCCTGATGCATTCTTTTATGAGGAAACAAGTCAGGTCCTCCTGTTTAAACATTCATATTTGAGCAGCCATTAAAAAGAAGGAAAAATAAAGGGGGTTTTATTACCTTTTCCTGACTAAGTGTTAAAATTTTATAAGGCTAAATAAGGTGCCTAAACAGGAAGAAATTGCTTCCACTGAGATGATTGANCTCGGTGGCACATGTCTCAAAATGTTAACTAAAGAGAAAAAAAAAAAAGGGGGGGGGGTTGGAATTTATTGATTGCAGTGAAGAGAGAGGAAAAGGAGAGAAAAATCACAGTAACTGCAGAGCCAGGAGCAGTATAGCTCTACCTCTACTGCTCTGCACTTCAGCTAATTATATTCTCAGAGTGATTACCTTGGCTTTGGTGCCAGACTAACACGGCTCCAGAGGTGTAGCCAGGTGATATGGCTTTGTGCACTAGAACAGTTTAATGGTATGAACATTCTTTGGGTATCTCTCTGTGAAATCCCACTGCAGCCCAGCATCAGCCTCAGATGTTTCCAAAAAGCAGGAGCACAAATGAGACTTATTTTTTTCCTCTACACTTCAGCTGACTTTTTAGCTTTTAGAACCCAGAAAGTCCAAAGAGTCAGATTTCAATGGCACAATTTTACCCTAGACATTGAACCTAGATCTTTTCAGTCAAGAGTGGAACATGTTAATCTGTGTGCTCAGCTCCAATGCTGCAAACCTCAATATTATAGTTCTGCCATTTGATGAAAAACTGGCATTCTAATTCCTGAAATTACATCTATTTGTATTAGTTTAATTTATATTCTTATTATCTATGCAGCAAACCTGCTCATTTTGTTAATAAACAAAATTAAACAAAGAGGTAAGAAATAATTAGATACACAGCACTTGCTCTGTTGAAAATAAGCAATAAAACCAAGCTGGGTTTTTACACTGTTGGACTATCATGCTGCCTAAAAGCAGATCTGACATCTCCTGTCATCCATTCTTTGAACTGCCTGGTGTTGTACTCATGGCAGTATAATATCCCAGGTGCAAGACACTGCATGGACTTGAGTAGCTGTAATTTCAGAGTTCTGAGACTCACTGTGCATCATGAGTGATACCACTATGAGCAAAGGTGTTGACCTTGCTCATGCATTCACTAATGAAATGCAATTAGCAAGAAAGGACATGGCAGCTAGATGCTGCCTTGGTTTATGGCATTTAACAAAAATTTAACGTCTTTTTTCTTTTACACTGGTATTATATTACCAAAAAATTTTGGCACTTCGGCCAAGACTGGCTAGGCCCTAGCACTATTTGTGAGGTACTAGTATCTGCATGCAGAGCCTCTTCACCCTCCTAAGGTTTTCTCTACTCTCTTACACCATTTCAAAAAGTGTTCATATGTACATGAAAAATACCCACGTGAAAAGCAAGGCATCTTGCCAGTTTGTCTCTCACTGAACATATTTAATGTAAAATTCACCAATGTTAAATTCAAATGGGGTCATCTAGTTCTTAATGTTATGCTCACTCTTTTGTTAACATTTTATGCTTTATAGTAGGAACTTTCTAAACTTAGACTTGAAAAGGGACAGAACAGTGAAAAGATGGAGAGAAGACAAAAGGAAATATCTGGTCAAACACCAAAATCTGTGGTCAAACACCAAACACAGCCACAAACTAATAGAAAGAGATTTCAGGCAGCCAAAGATTGTGGCTGGACAGATGAATTTTTAAAAGGTGTAATTTCACATTGCAGTGGCAGGTGATGAGAGCAATGACTTCTGTTCACTGTGCTGTAAACAATGACACCAGAATCAACACTGACATTCTCAATTCTCTACACTGCTGTTCAATCAGCAAAGGAAGAAAAAAGTTAGGCACTCCACACCTTTCCTAAAGGAAACCTACTTTTAAGTGAAAAATGTGAAACAGGGAGTGACCTTTCAGACAACTCATCTCACCTCTACAGGGCTGCTTTTAGTCACTTAAGCCAATTAATTAATGAGGTATTCAAATATATGTCACTGAGCTGCAGTGGGACACAACTCTGCACCTTCAATGTCAAAGAACTTTGACCCCTGAGCGTTGTTACTGAATAAATACCACAAAAGGATTGAACAACAGAGATGGAAGTCAAGAACCATGAGAAATGATGAAACTTGATATAATCTGTGCAGGAAGAGTAAAACTAGAGTCAGGAGTGTTCTAAATATCAAGTCAGAAAAGTGACCACCACAGAAAGACCACAGCACTTGGGACAAGACAAGGCCAAAATGCTCAACTGTAGAATAGGGAGCGAGCAAAGAACAAAAGTGGCTAGAAGATCAGTGAAAACTCTTATACTGACAACTCAATGAATGTTGAAGAAAATTGTGCCCAAAAATAGAGAAGTCAGTCATGAAATTACAGCAAGGATGAAGCAAATGGAAGGATAGGCAATCAACAGCCCACTGGGAGCGCAGTAGGCATTCAGTATGGGAGCAGGAAAAGGAGACAGCTGGGATAGCATGGACAAGTTGAAATGCAGAACAAGGCAGCAGTGAAAATAGATAGCTGTGTAAGTAGGAGCAGTAGTTGTCTTTAATTTCTACATTGTAGATTAAATAAATTTAATTTAATAAATATATTTTATTGTATGTATACAATCTGAGACAATATGTTTGTACAGAAGTTGGTCTTTATTTTTTCAAGTGAGGGATATGAACTGTAGAACTAAAAGCAGAATATTGCATATTGAGATAACTCCTCCTTTCCAATCTTTCCCTTTTTTTCCCATTTAGTATACAGCACACATCCTCTTAATTCAAATTAATTAAAAACTGCTTCCTAAATTATTGCATGCATACTTTACTGAAGATAATAGTAAAGTACTAAGACATTGATCTGATATTCAGGAAAAAACCCAACTGCTTGCATATCCTAGAATAACAGCTCTTGTGCTAAAATACAAACTCTTTCCAACTTAGTACAGGAAGAGATTCAGTGTTCTGAAGAAAAGTTGCAGGACAAGTTCCAGATGAACTAGAACTGTAGATGACATTCAGTCCCTCCCGTCAGATAATGTCTGAAATCATAATCAAACAGGTTGCCTGCAGCAACTGTGGAACATCATTCAAATATCCCAAAGAATCAACAAATACACCACAGTAATTCCAGAGCCAAATCAGGATACTGATGCACAGATTTCTTTATTATTACATTTCATCTTACAAGTTCCTTTAAATATTATTGTTTAGACCTTGTGGGAATTTACACATATGCCATCTTGCTATCTATCCTCTTCTGCAAATGTACTATTAATTGACAAGTGCATCTTGTTCAACCTCATTTGAATTTGAATGACTTCCAAAATAGGTTTTTAGCAGTTTTATAAATAAAAGTGATCACATTATACAAAGCACCATTTCTTAAAAATATGCTTTATTGTAGAGATGAACATTTTCTTTTGAAATCTGTGCAAATCCAACCTACCTGCTGTGCTTTATTGCAGAATCCAAGATTATAATGAAAATAAACAAAAACCAGGTTGCCTTTTCAACTGTGTGGAAACTTTCAGCAAAAATTGCACCTTTTTTTTTCAGGAATATGTTTCACTCTCCTTTTCTCCCCCCTTTGCAATTTTCTGATCCATTCACATATTGATCCTGAAGACTGATGTGACACTAAAGGAGTGTGTCACATCTGTACAGTTTGAAAACTCTGCACCTTACCAATGTAAGCAGGGGAATGTAGATAGCCCAGAGAAGTTGTGGATACCTTCTGCAACCTGGTCTAGTGGAATGTGCCCTTGTCCACAGCAGGGGGTTTGGAACTGGATGATCTTTAAGGACCCTTCCAACCCAAACCATTGTATGGTTTATGATTACACACCATACTGAATAAACATTGCAGATGATTGTGCCAAAGTTTAAATCACTGCATCTGAGCCCAACAGAGTAGTCCAGCTGGATTTACCAGATGATCTCTGCTGGATTCACTGGAAACAGTGCTGCTGTTCTTCCACTGGTCAATGCCTCCTTATCTTACCCCTGTTGATTTCTGATATAAATACTGAAGTCATCTCAGCCATTGCCATGCAAAGGAGATATTCTGTACAGGTAAAATATTCTCCAGGCTTGCAGGTCTGGTAAAAACCATTTTATCCTGAATGAACACCAGATACATCAAATTGGCAATCACAAAGTGACTATGTCATGCAGAGAAGAACCATAAACAAGGAACAACAAGAAATCGTGGGTAACAGACTTGATGCCAGACCGCCATTTGGCAGGCCCTTTGTTCACAGACTTGTCAATGATTTCAGACATCACTCATCCCCACAGAGCTTTTTATTCCTCGCTCTGCTTCTGCACATGCAGTTACTGAATGTGCTATACTGAAACACCAACACAGCCATTTTCCCCAAGAAAGACAAAACTATCTCCCTGCCAGTCCTGTCTGAGAGCTGGTGGTTGAACTGATTCCCAGCCTGCCCAGTGCAATAATGAAAGAGGATTTATTTAGGTGTTAGAGGAAACATGCCCAGTGACAACACACATGGGAAGAAGAAGGGATTACAGCCATCACTCATTTGTATTTCAACAGAATCACAGAGTAATTAAGGTCAGAAAAGATCTCTAAGATCAAGTCCAACAATCAGCTAGTACCACCACCATGTTCACCTCTCAACCTTGTCCTCAGGTGCTGTATCCACACATTTTCTGAGTATTTCCAAGTGGTGATGGCACCACTTCCTCAGGCAGCCTGTTTAATGCTTGGTCACTGTTTCCATAATGAAATTTTTCCTAATACCTAACTAAATTTTCACTGACATAACTTAAGGGCACTTCCTCTCAACCTATCACTTATTACCTGGGAGAGGTGGTTGAAACCCACCTCACTACAACTTCCTATCAGATAGTTTTAGAGAGCAATAAGGTCACCCCTTTCCTCCAGCCTAAATAACCCCAGATCCCTCATCCACTTCTCATCAGACTTGTGCTCTTCACCAGCTTCGCTGCCCTTCTCTGGACACATTCCAGCACTTCAATGTTTTTTGTGTAGTGAGGGCCCCAAAACTAAACCAAAGACTTGAAGTGCAACCTCAGCAGTGCTTTGTACAGGGAGACGATCACTTCCCTGGTCCTGCTGGCCACACTATTTTTGACACAAACCAGGATGCCATTTGCCTTCTTGGTCACTTGGGCACACTGCTGGGTCTTGTTCTGACTGCTGGGGATCAGCACCACCAGGGTCCTTTTCCACCGGTCTGCTCTCCAGCCACTCTGGCCAGGTCTGGAGCACTATAGGGGGTTGTTCTGACCCAAGTGCAGGACCCAACACTGTCTTATACAACTTGTATGAATCTCATACATTTAGCCCCTGCCCATTGTTCCAGCCTGTCCAAATCCCTCTGCAGAGCCTTTTTACCCTCCAGCATTTTGACACCTTGCACAAAAAAGGGCCCACTCATGGGACAGGCCTATAGTTTATTTAAATTGAGCTCTTAGCACTAGACATATGACTAGCCCTCTTCAGGTACACGTGTTGCCTCCCCCTAGTAGTAAACCAAAGAACTGAAACCAGTGACCTTTAGCTGGCAAGGAGACTTCACTGAAAGGAATAAGGAATAAACATGAATAGTTTATGGCCTTTTGGGACAATGCTTGAATAATGAACTTATTGTCTTCCTTATCCCTGATTACTTGTTTACTTCTTTAGTAGCAGCTTGTTTACCTCATCTTATGGCATTATGTCTTGCTCTCACAGAAAGCCCCTTTGAATTCAATGTGCATCTGAACAGAGACACAGCTGATGGACCCTCAGGCAAGACCAATGCCTGACAGCGTAATTTTTAACTTTAATTTTTGTCTTCCATTCCCCTAGTTTGGTGAGAGGAAGTGGCTAGAAATCATGGTTGATGTCTCTAAAGTTCTCTGAGACTCGGGCACAAATATTCTTATGCCAGATACAAAATATTGTGATTAAATAGCTCACAGATAAAAGCTCTTATGCATAATTTTCATAACATGTAAGATATCATAGGTAAAATGATATAGCTTTAATTCACAAAGTGGAAGTGATAAGTAATGGGACCTAGAAGGGACAAATGAAAGTCAGTAAGGAGGTAAATATGAGAATGGGAATTTAAGTTAAATGTTTAATGGTGCTGTATATTAGCATATAATTACTTGAATTGATAATCCTATTTTACATATTTAGGTGTATACTAATCTTTTTTGCTTTCAGAATGAGACAATATAGCAATATTAGTACATATAAGCATCTGGATCACACCAAATAATACTGACAGCTTGATTGGGAACAATAACGGAATAGCAGACCTGTGGGAGTAAGCTTCACGCTGTTAAAATGTGAATTTATACAATATGTTGCTGCTGGGCTTGCCTGGCATTCAGACAACTCTGCAGATGTCAATTTACCTGTGTAATCATATGATAATTTAGTAAAATTAGCATGTGAAATACTTCAGTATCTCCATATAGTTAGCTCATAATTGTAAAGCAAATATGTACTTACCAAGGGGTTTTCTTGCCCTGTGGTCACACAGTGACTTTGTTTACTAGTTTATTATGAGTATATGGAAGGTGTTGAAGCAGAGGTGTCACAGAAATGTTACTCAAAATACTGATGAAGGCAAGATAATATACTGTGGCAGGAGAAAAAAAAAGTGTGAACCATCCATATGCCTTCCTGTATTGTAGTAAATTAGTAAATTCTCTTTGGTAGAAAGGTAAACATTTTTTAAAAAAATAAACAAACCACCACTCTAATTATCTTTATTTATAATCTGTACAAGGTTAAGTCCTCACAAAAGAAATACAAAAATATCTAAGAGGAGCAGAGCTGATATATTCTTGATAATTGATAAATAGATTTAATTAAAAATCTTTTGGTGAGCAGGCACTCACAGTCCTCTACCCTCCCAAACTGCCAGGACATCCATCCTAAGATAATTCCCAGCACGCAAGTTTTATCTCAGCTCTACCCCCATATCTTCTATTTGCTCTTGACCTATCTTACATACGTTTTCCCAGAGGCGCCCACAGTGGCTGATGGGCTCACTGTGTTCTCCAGCAGGTCCATTACAGAGAAGGCTGGAACCAGCGTGTCCATCATGGAGCAACCCCTGGTATCTTCCTACAGCGCCCGCCCCTGCAGCCCCACCTCCACCACTACCAAACCTTACTGCCTACAGCCAGCACAGAAAGATACACTTCCTTCTGAAACCAGAAGTTTCAATTTCCTTGTATATCTATTAAAACACATGTGCAAACATATAGGCAACAAGGAAGTGTAATCTTTTAAGTGAAAATATAATGTGAGATTTTCCCATTTTCCCCAAAGGGAAACACAAGCTTTAAACAATTTCAAATGGGAACAAACATCATCGTTACCTCAGAATGGATAATTTGTGTTTCAAAGCCAGATCTAACTGCAGCTGTAGTTTTGCGGTGACTCCATTGTAGGAAAGTACCTCCCCACCTGCCAACCAATAAGAAAGGGAGGAAAATTCAGTCCGCTCCAGTCATTCAAATATGCCACTACTAAGCCAAACCACACTCATGGGGAGTGTGCGGGGTTTCTCTTCATATTGTCAGCCTGATACCCTTGTTGCCACGGGCAACTTTCAGAGATATGCTAATTTTCTTCCAGCACAGTTTGATCATTAGCCAGGGACATATTTACTCAGCACTTCCTAATTCACTGCAAAACCATTACTGTTCTCAGTTTACAACAGCTGAAAGTGTGTAGCTATGACTTAGTCTCAGGTTAAAAAGTAAAGTTATACAATATCTACAGGCATTAATCAACCAGATCTGAAGTGTGAAAGCACAAAATTAGGATATCTGAAAAGAATTGGTTTTAGTTAGTTGTAGCTCCTCTGTAATTCTCTACTATATTGATACAAATAAACAACAAAAATAATGTAAGTTACATACTGACAGATTCTATGCTCAAGACTGTTGGGAAGCCAGGAATATACCCCAGATGCTAACTCTTCATAAACAGGCATTATTAAGAAGGACATTTTCAGGTTAGGTATCCATCATGAAGCAGGCCGGTACCAGGACATCTAGAACAGCAGTGAGTTTGTATTTCCTGGCTGTGTAAGCAACTAGCCCTGAATAACACCTGACTGGCCTAAATGATGAAGTTTGCCATCTGTAGTTTCTTATCTGTGAATAGATGCTGCAAATGAAAGCAGTTGAGGGAGGAATAAAATGTATTTATTTTACAGTGATAATCTTAACAGAATCACCTCTGCTCATACCTGACAAAAATGTTTCATTTGCCAAATATTGAACAAGCATTTGTTAAAGCAGTTCCACAGACAGTCTCCAGTTTCAGTTGTGTCCAGATGAGACACAGAGATCTCATGGATAAGTCTCTGTGAGGTTTTCTGTATCTCTTTTTTGGCCAATGTTTGCAATAACTAAAGCAACACACACTATGTCGTTCCTAGTTTGTCTTTTTGTCTTATTCTTAATGTGCTTCGACATTCACTTTCATCCTTCACCTTTGGCAGTACTGAGCCATATGAGTATTCAACTACCTTAATGGACGTTTGGCATTTACTGTTTTAGTATAATATGTTATTTTAACAGACCAGTCTGTGACCTAGTTCTAAAAAAAAAAAATAAAAAAATCTTTCTCCCTAATATTATATTGCTGTGAATTTATTTGACTTGAAGACTGAATTTCTATATTTTAGGGAGGATTATCAAGGTGGTACTTCCCTTTGGTAAACAGAGCTCATTTAATATCATTTACTTATACAGGTGCATACAGAGAACTAGATAATGTCTCACAGCTCACACCATACTGCAGCACTATGGTAGCAAAATTCTACAGGAGAATAGAGACTGAATATAATTTTTTTTTTTACATGGTATACTTTACATTGGACGTCTTTATCTCCCTGAATACATATATTCTATTTAGATATGGTTGAAAACAAATTTCACTTATTCTAAACATGACTCAATTACATCCCCAGGAAAGGTGCCATCTTAAAAAGTAAATAAATTACATTGGAGCAACTGTAAAATTACAGCCCAATGTGCAGCAAAATTATTTATTGCCAGGATAACAAAAGATGTACAACTTATCTTGGGAACAAAAAGATGAGAAACATTCCTGATGTAATTTGAACAAAATTGATATTCAGCATCAATTGCTAAACAATCAAATCTCCTGTACTGATCATTAATAACAATCTCAGCCTTTGTTCAGGTTCTATCAGGGGACATTGCTTAGCATCATATAACAATCTAAAGAACAACAAGCCATGCACAATGGCTTTTTCCCATTTTCAGCTGCCCACCCCCACTTCTTTTTTCCACCTTTTTTTAAAGAAACAAAAAGCATAAACAACTTGTTTCCATTCACAGATTTCAGTGTCAGTAAATAGGGCCACCTACAGCTTCTTATGTCTCTGGAAAAAACTGTCCAGAGAGGTTTCTGGAAAGCAACTGCTGCAACATCTGTGCAGAACAGCCACAGAAAGCTGGTATAATGGTTATTTATTAATTTCTCTATACTCCCTTGCATCCCAGAAAATCTGCCCAGATATAGTCCTCCTTTCCACCTCATGCAAAACCTCTCTTCACAGTGGTCTTAGAGGAGGAGACTACAAATAGTCCTTTATGCAGTGTTCTCAGATGACAATATCTCTTTTTTATCAGATGCAACAGGAGAAGGACAGCAATTTTAAAACATAAAGAGTATTTTCATGACAGACATCAGGAGGGAGAATAACCCTGAGTCTTATTCTCTATTCCCTGGACAGACAAGTCAAGAACTTCTTGGTGTTTACATCCTATACACAAAAAACAGCAAAATCCCGACCACTTTTGATATCAGAGGCAAAATGCTCATCAGGTTTTGGAGGCAGGCTTTTACTCATCAACAGCAATCACTGCCAATCTGTTCAGTACACACAGTAGAAATAATTGTGATTTAGATGTTTGAGTGCATTTCTTGAATTTTAGGACCCCTATTGATCTACTGCTTTGTTTTTAGAACATGTCTTTAGGAAAGCTCATTGTTTTAAATTAATTAATTGTTGTGATTCGGCTCTTTTAAAATAGTTTTTTCCAATCAATATTAACCTTTAAACATTTATTGCACATAGTTTTTGTTTCACTCTTACACCACTCTAAAAATCAGTTGATTAGTGTTAGGTATGGGCAATGCATGGAGGAAATTTGCAATACATGTAAAGGAAAATATTACAAGGACAGAGATGAATGTCATCCAATGTCCCCGATAGAAATACTTGCAATTCAAAACCAAATGAATCTGCATTACTTGGGAAAGAAAACCACACACATCCTAGACTTTGAAAGAACCAAAGGGAGAGCACTGAATGATATTGCAATAGGAAATGCCGAATATAGCTCTCTGTAGCAGTCAGAATAAGACACAAGCAAGATTTTACCTTTACCTTCAACAGCTGGAAAAAGTCCTATGCTGCCAAATTGCCACAGTGTACAGGATGTGAAGTCAAAGAAACAGGCAGGTATCTCTATTGTGCTAATAAGAAGAGATGCCTTAACCACAAAACTAAATTTTAATTTTGTGAATAGTCTGCAACTTAACAGTTAGTGGAGATTGAAAAGGGAGGAAGAGATTGAGCAAAGAAAAGAAGCATGGAAGGAAAGAGAAAGGAAAGAGAAAAGAAAATGCAAATGAATTAACACCATACATGACAGAGTTTGTGGGAAACTTTCAGTTCAAACACAGAGTAGTCAGAGGTTCATTTTAAAATTATTATGGAAAACTCAAGCACAGAGAAACAGCTCTGAACTCAGTAGAAGAGCCATTCCCATATGCAGGGGTAAAATGATGCTTGATAGTGTTATCTGTCAGTAGAACTGGTTTTAAAATGGAAGTCTTGGTACTTTGCTTGAAGAATTGTGCACTAGACCACCACACAGATATAAGCCTTCCCTACTTTTATGAATACTTGCGTGTTCAAATTTTTAGAACTGTTATTTAGAAACACAGTTAACAAGGAGATAGCGAAGTTTAAAAAAAACTGAAACCATTTAAATTTTGACTTAGTAAGAAGCTACATTGAACAACATGACTTGTCATCAATAGAATAATTCATTGTTCAGGAAAGCATCCCCTTCACAACAACAGCACGCAAAAAACTTTCTCAATTTTGTGTTTAAACTTTTAGTTAGGTATGTGTGTGCTACCGCGTGAAGAGAAAAAGCAGATCTAATCCTCTGTTTCAGCAGTTCCCCACATCCATATCTAAGGCTACATAGTACCTTCCTTATACCTTCCACAGGAAAGGAATCTGAATAATTTGACATAGTGATACCATGTAAACAGGATGGAATGTATCAAAAATATACTGGTATTTATAATTGACTTCACATTATGCTGTTTTCTTTCTCCTTCCAATACCTGGCAGAACATGGGTTGTTTTATCATATTGAGGTCTAGGGTAGGAGGGTGACAGAGGGAGGAAGAGAAAATGGGTGCCACATGTCAGGAAGTCCATGCATTTGCCACAAACAAACAAACAAACAAACAAAAAAACCAACAAAAACCAAACCACAAAAAACCCCAAAAGAAACAAGCAAACAAAAAAACCAACCCCAGAAGCTATGTTGGTACCCTTAGTTTTGTTCTTTGTTCTAGCACCTGGACGTCCTCATGAGCAAGCTACAAGTTCGCTCTCTCATGTTTTTATCTGGTCCATAAACCTTGAAGTCATGGCTGAAAAACAGCAGAGCTTTAACAGGAGACACAGATTCTTTTCCAAACTAATTTATGTTTTCAAACATTTCATTCAGACTAAAGCCAAAGGGATAGACAGTACAATTCATTTTGTATGTGGGCAGAGGGGAAAAAAACAACCAAAGCCTAGACTCCTGCACCTTGAACTAGTGCTCCACACACTAAAGAAAGAAGGAGAGCAAGAGCCAGCTACATACCTCTTTATCCTTCCAATAGGCTTCACAAGGCAAGGAAAAATAGCTGCCTATCCCCAAAGACATGACTGAGATACTCAGAAAAACTAATTTGGGGCCGTAAATAGGCAACTTCACTGTTCACCTGCACCAAGATTCCCTTTGCAGCATTTCCTCCTGCCTGACTTGATAATTTCTCTCTCTACATCACCTTTTAATAACTATCTGTCCTAAATCAAAAATCTTCCCTGTTCCTTGAAAAGTGATTTAAATCCAGGACACAGGTATGTAAATAACATTCTTTCTTTCAACTTTATTTGAGTTGTGTTGTTTTTACACTACAAAAAATTTAAATAAGCTGAACAATGTAATAAAAATAAATAATTTATTTCTCCTAATGTTAATTATATTGCTCCCATACCAGACTTTTCAACGTGTTAGCCTTACTTACATTGCTACTAAGAGACAGTTGTATGGAAGACAGCAACCTGCCTATGGAATATGAAAATGGCTGCCTGGCTTCTGTTGCATTAATTCAAGGTCATGTGCCTGTTTAGTCACCGCTAAAACACTCAGTGATCCCAAAATACCTTTGTCATTCATTCTTGAGTATTGACTGCCCTACATTCTTTCAGCATTCTACATCCTGTACAGACAGGTGTGGAAACCACTGCTCCTTGCACATATATTTTGGTGCTCTTCTGCAAAGCTACGTTAAACCTGAGAGGCTGTTTCACATCAAACCATGATACTCCCTCCTATCTCTTCACAGGTTTTCTGAAAGCAATTAGAAAAATCCCTTAGATGGCTTTTCCAGATCTTGCACAGGGGTCTGCTTGTAGATTGTACTTTGAGATTCAGTATCTTTAGTCTGGCACTCTTTCTTCAGGAAGATCCAGTCATGCATCTTGCCATTCTACCATTATATACCACAGCACTTCTCCTCCTGGCAAACAATCTACTTTCAAGATGACACAAGAGCAAAGACCTTGTCTTGAAAGCAGTAATATCAAATCCGACTTTCAGCCGTCTTAGTTATGACAGTAAATTCTGCTCTACTGAAGCAGGGTTGACACAGTTAGGAATGTCTGGACTTGAAGACTGCCAGACAAAGTCAAAGGTGTTTGAATCCAATGAACTTAACGCTTCACTACATTCTCAGTCAAGAAATCATCTCAACAGCTAATACTAATTTCTAATGGCTAACTGGCAAGTTTCTGAAGCTGCTCTACACAGCCTCGACTTTCATAAAACTGAGTTTTATGCATAAATGCATATAATGTCCTTGGGTCTATTTGCATGTTTCTGATCCCCTTGGCAGGGATTAAAGAAATCCTACTCTATTATGGCTTAAACTAAAACACTAAGGTATGTATGCTGCCTGGATTGCACATAACACTTCTCACTACTAAATGAAGCAAGAACTACAAAATAAATTCAGCAACAACAGTAATTCAATCCATACAAATGCTTGTGGAGGAAGAGGACAAATAATTTCTGCACTTCAGGCTCCAATTTGCAAGTTTAACACTGTTAGTTTATAACTATACTGGTGCACTGACTTTAAATTGCTGTTATGTCAGAAGTTTCTTTGTTTTAAAACTTTTTAATTAAAAAAAAATATAACTTTTGTTTTTAAAAGGAGGGGTTTTTTAACTTCTCCACAATTATATCTCACTTTTACTGCAACCATGCAGAAAGATCAAACATTGTGAGTGTCGGTCGCATAACGATATAAGCAACATGGTAACAATTCATCCAATATTTCTGATCAAAAACTCAATATTTTTTTTAAAGAAATATTAGTTTGAAACATTAAGATGCACAGGAAATGCAAACACCCTGTATGGTTTTGTGGAGAAATGTCTTTTCACCATTTATCTCTTCCTAGCAACATTACGCAGTGAATACTGAGGTTTGTATCTAATGATTTCAATGACTCCAAATCAGGGCTGTGTATTAAAATGACCTTTCATTTCCATTTCCTTCAATGTTTCAAAACCAGGACAAAATGCAGCCAAGCCCTAATATAACCTTTTTAGGCAGGACTACATAAGTTAAGGCAAATCAGGCTAAAGATTTAAATTGCAACCATCACAACATATTTCTAAAAATCCTGTATCTGCACCATCACAGCAATTTTAAAGGATAAGATGTGGTTTTCTTTAAGTCAGCAAATCACAAGAAATCTACCATCATGTCAGAGTAGAAAGAAGGAGCATTTGAGTCATCTGAGCCAATGTCATGGTGTCACAAATCCTAAAGCTTTTTCTGAGAACAGATTTGGAACTAGTGCCACTCAGAACAAAGAATACCTTATTTCAGAATACCAAAGACTTGTTAAGACAAGGGGGCTGCTCAAATACAAAAGCCTAAAACTCTGAAGGTCTAACAGTGAATACTGTATTTACCATACAAAATAGTATTTTTTTGTATACACAATATACACACATCCACATGTATCTGGATGGGCTGGACATTTTGCAAAAAACAAAGCAAAAATACAACCATCAATAAAGCTTTTTGCAATTATGCAAACACTACTGCAACACTACTGAAAAACAAAATATATAGAGAATAATCATGCCAAAACAATTTTCACAGACTCTTCTGAGCTAAGAAAAGCCCACCACAAGGATCATCGAGTCCAGCGCTTAAGTGAATGGCCCATACAGGGATCAAACTCACAACCTTGGTGTGATTAGCACCATGCCCCAAACAGCTGAGCTAATCTTAAGTTCATTTACTAGATGAGACCTATACAGTTATATATTCACAAATCAAGAGTAAGACAGTCATTGCATACTTCAATCAAAAATCAAAGCATACAACCATTAGTGCTAATGGATTTTAGCCTATTGGATCTACAGAGTACAATAAGAAAAAAAATTACCCTTTTAATGGGAAATGCATTTTACCTGGAAAACTTTTGCGAAAATTTTAGGCAGATTATCTGCTAGTGAATTATTATTTCCCTGAGGCTTTGCTTTTCTCTCCACTTCTGTTTTCATTTGTTTCCTCGGTTTTTGTTTTACCTCTGAAAAACCATGAGCTCTATGCACAATTTATTTTCATCATTTTGTTTAAACCATGCAAATACTGAGAAACTTATTTCCATTTAGAGAGAGTAGCCAAACACTATTGTATAATAATTCATTTCACATAGCTGGAGAGAAAGGACTTAATTCCAAACTCTATGCAATGATTGTCCTGTTGATCAACTTACATGGCATAAAGGTGTCTACTTTGAAGCTTTCAGCAAAAAATCACTTTCAAGAACTCTCTTCTTCATTATAACTGCAAGTAAATTTAGACCCTGGAATAAGTGTCATACATTTTAGCTGTTAATACAACCAATTAAAGCATCAATATTAACTGCAGCAGCAGTAATGAGGTACCACATTCTTCATGTGTTTCTCACTAGGTGCTTATTTTTTCAGAAAAGCCTCCTGTCCCCTCAGAAATTCTCGTTCTCCCTGTAGCTACTTTTATTGCCAATTAATTGGTAATTGGATCCAAGAAAAGCTGCTTATGACTCACATACCTAGAATACAGTGATCTAAAACACAATTGGAAAAGCTTTAATTGCTGTACATCCATTTTAATAAAGCTAAATCTTAGAAAATAGGGTGGATGCTTGACCAAAAGGTTCTTCTTGACCAATAGGTTTCTCAGGAAATATTCTAGTTTCTTTTAGTCCTTTTAAAACGATATTATTTTTGTGATTTATGTTTCTCTTCTAAAAACACCTACTCTCTATTCATCATTAAAAACATCTGTCACCTTGAAGACTAGTACCTAGCTTTTTGAGTAATCCCCAGTGAAAAATATTTTCTTGCTGCCCCACAAGAAGTTACCTGTACAGAGTTGTGGACTGCTAGAAATAAGGATATGAAAATGTAAGAGTCCCTGTACTCAAAAAGGAAAAATAAAATTTCTGTCTCTTCCTCAGTGCCAGATCTAATGGCTGTAAACTACTATTGTTATTCTTAAGGTTTAAACCAATAGTTTTAGTATTTCATCAACTCCTGTTGTGCAGGTTCCAAAGTGGCCGCATTTGTTGATTCTGAATGCCACATGCAGCAAGAGAATGACACATTTTAAGGAACGAAAAGGGTTACTGATGACATCTTGCCTTCAAGGTGGGTGGTGCTGGTAGCTTGAAATCATCTCTTTGACACAAATCTACACAATGAACAGGTGAAAGTCTCCAGTATCTTTTGAAATGCTAAATATATAAGTAACAAAGCTACGATTAACCAAACTTTCTAAATTTTGGCTTAAATCCACTTGTCTAGCCCATCCTATCAGTCCAAATAAATCAACTCTTTGACTTCAGAATGGGGAAGAAATAAGAGTAATTCCACATCTTTGTAGAAGTGTTTTGTACTTTGCACAACTTTTGCTTCATGTTGTTTCTTCTTAAGAAGGAATATTATGTATTATCATCTAATTTCTTTTTCTTTTTTTTTCCATGCAAAAAGACCTGAAAACCTGAAAAATGTTCAGCTACTGCATGTATTTTGCATATAGATACCCAGTCTGCATTTTGACAGATAAATAATGTAACAAATTCAGAAAAGGAACACACCTTAACTTTTCTAAATAGCTCACTCTAGCCAATGAAACATTTCTACTAAAGTCCTACAAAGAAAAGTCTGTAGAAATCATTTACATTTTCAGAACACTGCATGCACACAGAAAAAAAAATAAGCATTTCTCTTGTGAATTGGTCTGTACATTCCAGATGAGTTCTGTTGCTTAATAATAAAATCTTTCTCATCAAGTAAAAAAAAAAAAAAAAGAGCTTTTACATGCATGTGTTAATTGAACTAATTTAAGATGCACTAGGTAAAAAAATAAATAAAGATAATTGTGATGGGTATGATCAGGGATATGAAAATCACTGAGTCATTGCAGTTAGAAAGTGACCTCTCAAAATTATATGATTCTAACCCCAGGCTCAAACAGAGTCAGCTGGAGTAGGCTGCCAAGGGCTTTGTCCCACTGGCTCCTGAGTGTGTCCAAGATGGAGACTCCACAACCTCTCTGCACAAGCTGTTACTCTACTTGGCTCCCCTCACAGCAGAACAGTGTTTGCTCGTGTTTAGATGAAACTTTGTATGTATGAATATGCGCCCATTTCCTCTTGTCCCGCCACTGCCATTGCCGAAAAGAGCCTGGCTCTGTCTTCATTCCCTCCCATCAGGCATTTATATATGTTAAATTCCCCCTGAGCATTCTCAGGCTGAAGAGATGGGAAGATCACCTCCCCTGACCTTCTGTTGGCCTTCTTTGCTAAAAGGGAGCATTACAGGGTCAGCTTCTTGTCCACTAGGACCCAGAGACAACACATAATGAACTGACCCCAGGCCCCATTCCCCATTCCCCATCCCTCTGCTCCTCTGAAGGGGAGGAGGTAGAGAAAATCAAGAGTGAAGTTGAGTCCAGAAGAAGGGAGGGGTGGAGTGAATGTGTTTTATTTCTCATTACCCTACTCTAATTTGATTGGCAATAAATTAATCTAATCTCCCAAAGTCAAGTCTGTTTTGCTCATGACAGTCACAGGTGACTGATCTCTCCCAGTCCTTATCTCAACCCATGGGTTTTTGATATTTTCTCTCTCCTGTCAGCTGAGGAAGGGAGAAATAAAGCAGCTTTGGTGGACACCTAGCATCCAGCCAGGGACAACCCACCACACCTACTTAAAAGTGTAAATGGAAATCTTAATTTATTAATGTCTGTATTTCCACAAATACTCTTACGTTCTGCAGTACCACAGAAGGGTTGCTTTAATGGCTTGTTCTCTCAAAAATATATGTCCTGAAAAACTCATCAAGAACACACCTATCTTGATCCACAAACTGATGTAACTCAGATTTCCCCATAATGCAATGAACATTCTTTTCCTAAATAATTAATATGAATATTCCCATGTATTATACATTCATGACTACTGAGAAATAGAGTGGTCCCTCTGGAATGAGGAAGACTGAAATGTTCCCACTGAATGAAATAACATGCTCATGTTGCAGCTTTTCATCTCTGTCCCAGAGGAACTAGGCACTTTTTAGTGGTCAGTTTGCATTGACTTGATGGAGATTAGAGGTTACATACTGGATCCTTGCATCTAAATATTCTTAGAGCCATTTAAATTAATTATTTACCCCTCTCATGGCAAAAATTTTCTCCAGCCCATAAAAATAAAGCCTTGTCTATATTATGAAAAGTGGCATATTTCTCTAGAACATAGTTCTTTATTTCTGGATCTTCCACAACTTCACATAACATAAACACATAGATATGGAATATCTTAAAAAACAAATTAAAAAAAAAAAAATCGGTTTAAAGTTTCTAGGTAACCTGTTTAATGGATGCAGTAACTAACCTGTATTTATATACTAGAAAAATAATCTCTTCTTTTGTGAATCTGCAGTGTCATGTTGTATTTTACTGCTTAGAAGTAGACAGTCAAAGCTACAGGGAGTGAATGCTGTTTACTATATATATTTATTTAATATTTAAAGATTTTTCATTATTACATCATGTACCCAATATTCCCAAGGGGACAATATTTCAAAAAATTCACGAAATGGAAGTAAAGTATTAAGAGAATTGTTATATTTGAACTGAAACAATTAAAGTGTTGAAAACTAAACTGCTAGAAACATATAATTAGTGACAAAATGTGCGCACATACTTTTTTACCTCATTAAAAGTGGGGAAAAAATTGTTTTTCTGTAAATGAATTATTTGAAGGGAAATGGCCCATGAAGGAGCTCTTTGTGCTAGAAACTGAGTTAAGTATTACTTAAATTCATAGACAATAGCTGAGTAACTATTCTACCTCCAATCTCAACAAAAAATTGTGAAGAATAGTAAAGCAACTCTAGACTAAAACAAGCTCAGGGAAGATTTTGCCTCATCCCATTTTGCTACTGAAAAGCTGTTTGAAATAGTATTATCTTCCTTTATCTCTCTGGTAGTTTCAGATACTTGAATTTAAGGAAGTAGGTGATAGAGAGAGACAGAAAGCACCTGTTCCTGAATAGGAACCTGTGGAAATGCATAGCCATACTGAAAAATAAATGCTCTTTTTAAACTGAGGAAGTGATGTATTCTCCATCAGGCTAACATTTCTACATCACACATTTTTTGTGCAATATTCATATACCCAGGAACACATCAGTGGGGATTTTCTATAGTCAAGATCCAGAATTTAAAAATAAAAAACATTTTAAAAATAAAGGAAAACTGGATCTTTAGAAGCAGTTGCTGTCATATGGTACATAAAGCTTACATGAAGATATGTAAGGCCATTAAAAAGATCTCAAGAATATAAGTAAGTTTTACAAATAAACTATAAAATTTCTCTAAACAAGCAAGCACAAATCTCAATAATAATTACAGGAAGATATTGAATGCCAAGCAATATCATACAATGCTACAAAATTTAGATGAAGAGCATCCTCACATCTGTTGAAAGAAATTTGCTTACTTACTAAATGTCATGTAGATTTTTCATATTTTTAGAATAAATACATAATTATGTACTATTTTTAAACAAAATACTGATTTTTTGACTATTTACTGCAATTGTTCTCTCTCAATCCTCCTTCCTCAGCCTTCCCTTCACAACCAAAAGAGATGTATCAAAAATTCCATGATTTCCTCTGAGACTAATTTTCCTAGTTTGTGTTCTGCTCAGTCTAATTTTGTGATATATGAAACAGAACAATATTAGGGCCAAAACAGTACTTGGTTTAGAATCACCTGGATTTCTCAGCATATTAAATAATTCTCTCCCTGAAACCCAGTTCCCATGAACTAAACCTAAAGTATCAATATTGGACACTATACCAAGAAATGTGACCCAGAATATCTGTTTCGATGCTGTTATTCAAAAGCCAGCACAGCTTCAGCAAGGGCAAGCCCTGCCTGACCAACCCAGTGGCTTTCTATGACAGAGCAACTGCATCCAAGGGCTACAGATGTCATTTATCTGAGCTCTTGTAAAGCCTTTGACAGGGTCCCCAACAACATCCTTCTCTCCAAATTGGAAAGAAATGGGTTTGATGGGTGAACTGTTAGACAGATAAGGAAGTGGTTGGACAGTCAGTGGCTCAGAGTTCCAGTGGATAACAGTGACAAGCGGTATCCCTCAGGGGTGTGTGTTGAGACCGATATAATTTAATATCTTCATTAATGGCATAAACAAAAGCATTGAGTGCACCCCCAGAAAAATCTGCAGATGACAGGAAGCTGAGTGGTACAGTTATCACACCTGCAGGATGGAATGCCATCCAGAGGGACTCAGACAAGCTCAAAAAGTGGGCCCATTGGAATCTCATGTGGTTTAACCTGACCAAGTTCAAAGTGCTGCATCTGAGTTGGGGCAACCCCCCATAACAACACAGGCTGGGGCACGAACACATGGAGACCAGCCCTGCTGAGAAGGACTTGGGCGTGCTGGTGGGTGAGAGGCTGGACATGACCCAGCCATGTGCACTCACAGCCCAGAGAGCCAAATGTGTCTGGGGCTGCATCCAAAGCAGGGTGGCCAGCAGGGCAAGGGAGGGAATTCTGCCCCTCTGCTCTGCTCAGACCCCACCTGCAATGCTGCATCCAGCTCTGGGGTCCTCAGTGCAGGAAGGACATGGACCTGTTGGAGTGAGTCCAGCAGAGAGACTTCAAGATGATCAGAGGAATGGAGCACCTCTCTTGTGAGGAAAGGCTGAGAGAATTGGGTTTGTTCAGCCTGGAGAAGAGAAGGCTTTGAGGTGACTTAATTGCAAACTTCCAGTGCCTGAAGAGAGCCTACAAGAAAAATGAAGAGGGACTTTTTACAAGGGCATTAGTGACAGGACAAGGGGGACTGGTTTCAAACTGGAAGAGAGTAGGTTTAGATTAGATATTGGGAAAAAATTCTCTCCTGTGAGGGTGGTGAGACACTAGGACAGGTTGCCCAGAGAAGTTGTGGATGTCTCATGCCTGGAAGGGTAGGGTAGTGGTGAAATCATTACCATTGTTCATTGTCTTGGGGTCCATGGTAAGCATTTTTGCATGTGAATGACCCTCACTTTTGTACACTTTTGTTATTAATATTGTGGCTGTTACTGTTTGTCTTCTTATCTCCTTGCTGTTTCCAGTAAACTGTTCTTCTCTCAGCCTGTGGTCTATTTTGTGCCTCCAATTCTCAACTCCATCCTGCTGCTGTGGGAAGGAGAAGGGGAAGGCAGGGGTGGGGTGGTGCGAGAGAGCAGTGTGTGGTTTGGGACAGTCTCAGTGGGAGCACTGAATTTAGGAGTACCGTCTCTAAACTACCACATGCAGATGGTATTTACTTGATAATTGAAGTTCAGATCAGATAGGTTCACATGGGAGATCTTCTTCAACAACTGCCTGGAATTAAGCCAAAGCCTTTAGTATCATATATAGAAGTGGGTTCAAAAAGAAGGGGAAAAAAACCTTGTTAAGCTTGATGGGAGATTATTCATCCCTGTCTCCAATGCCATCTAACAGAGCCAACTAAGTTAGGTAAATGAGTTACCTAATGTGGGAAATTACTTGAGGTGATATAAGAAATTGCTGGATATAAATGGATAACATGAAGTTCCTAATAGGTTTCTGTAAGGACATTCAGGAATAGATAGATTTCACAGATGGTTGAGGGGGAACTATGCAAATAATGCCTAAAATTCATTTGCTAATTGAGGGGAAAATAGGAGATCTTTTGGGAGACAGCTCTTCCAAGACCAGCAGTGCCCAGATAACCCCATTAATAACGCCAGTCTTATGAAGCTGAGTGAGAATACATGTGTGTGTGTGTGTGTGTGTGTGTGTGTGTTCCATGAGCACACATTACACCAAATCATCTAAAGAGAAGAATCAGGGGAGGCCAGTAGATTTGTTAATGTTTTCAGAGGACATCACCAAAAGTGGTTTTTCCCTGTCTGTCTGTTTTAATGACTGTACAACAATTTGTGTCTGTATTCTGTGGGTGCACCAACTGGAAGCACATGTTCTGCCTTAAAGGATCTGGAAACTGCAGGAAAAAAGGGGAGGAATACCTTCAGGTCTTGAAGCCAAGGTATTTGGCTACTCTTAGCAATTTATATGGAGATTTGAGAGTGACAGAAAGAAAATTGTTTTCTGTTTGAGAGAGGAAAGAAGAATGTCAATAATAAACAGATGTCTGAACTTCTTGGTTTATCAAATGACCTTTCCAAGCAGTTATTGCCTAGTCTTGTGATGCCACTTTCACAAAAAGGTGCTGCTCACCAGCAAGAGATTTATGTCAATATAAAGTCAAAAATATAATCTTTTATGGCACATGTTACTGGTACACATACTTGAATAAAGTTCTGCTTTATTCTGAAATACTTTTATGAACAGATTCATGCTGTTACATCACTTTGGGAAAACTTAATTTGCAAAAACATCTGCTGTCATGTTTTTGGCAAGTACATCCCCAATGCCTTCCCCTTGGACAGCACAGATCTGACAAAAAGCAAAAGGCAGGAATCTGATTAAATCTATTTGTCACGAAACCAAATAACCTTCCTTATATATAATAGGAAAGATTTATTAGTACTGAGCCCATAACGGCACATTGCTGGAAGCAAACATCGTGTTTTCTAAAAATAAATGCAGCATGTTGATAATACTCCCTGATAATCTATTTCTTTTATCCAAAAAGGATTTTCATTTCCAGGGGCAATGGTTTTTTAAATATTTAAGGTTGGGGCAATCACATCTTTTGAAAACTGACACACTTCTCCTCAAAAGTATCTCAAAGAGCCTAAATTGGACAGTCAAACTTTTGCAGGGATTAGAAAATTGAAGAAGGATAAGGAAAGGAAATGTCCACACAATTTGTTTTCTCGACTCCAAACACTGCCAAGTTACAAAGTGTAAGCTGAGTCCTTATGCTTTTGAGTCTTCAGTGAACTGAAGTGTCTAACAAGATTTTCTCAACTACTGCTGGAACAGTTATAATATTTCAGACATTTTGGTCACAAAATCACAGTGTTGTCCTGATTCTTATGAAACAGTGGGCCTTGGCATATTTGCATATTAGGTATCTACTCCTATGTTCTGTTCTCCGCTCTCACCATGTCTTTGCCCAGCTTCCAAAACAAATTAAAATGAACACCACATTTCAACATATAATTCTGTTCTACTACAAAAGGAAAAGAAAAATAATTCTCTTTTATAAATTGAGTTGTCCCATTACCAAGTAGAGAAAACCTACTCCATTCTTTTTAAGACTACAATGTTCCATTGATTTGTTTAAACACTTTAGAGGTAAATTAGTGAATTTAAAGAGTGAATACACATGTATTTTCTGTTGGTCTACACACAGAATATCTGCAATACAGAAAACCATTGCTCAAACAGCCTAAACCAGCACGACATAGGTCTGGCCTTGAGGAGGGCTACCTGGAAGAACTACTTCCATGCTCCACAAGATAATGTCTCAGGGGAAAAAAAGAGTGACCAAATGCAGTCAGTTACAGTTATTTACAAGGCTGCCTTGACTACTCTTTAAAGGGTTTGTAGATGTGGCTGTGGCACTGGGAAGAGTACTTAATAAAAAAAAAAAAAATCATACAAGTAGTTAGCACAAATTGAACTTATGATCACAGGGCTAATAAATTCAAAAATACAAAAATTTGTATTACTCAAGGAGCAGTCCACTTTAGTTCAGAATCATCACTCAGATGGCAATGATGGCACTGGAATAGGTTGCCCAGAGAAGCTGTGGATGCCTCATCCCTGGAAATGTTCAACGCCAAGTCAGAAAGGACCCTGAGCAACCTGTTCTAGTGGATGGCATCTCTGCCCATGACAGGGAGGTTGGAATTATGTGATCATTAAGGTCCCTTCCAACCCAAGCTATTCTATGAGTCTATGATTTGTCACCATCAAAACATTTTCAGTTATTGAGGAAGGAAAAAACCAACAAAGAAAAAACAAACCCCACAAACAAAAACCAAACTGACACACCCAAAGAAAAGCAAGGTGAATGCATTTTTGTCTCAATTTTAGGAAACAAGTATGCATTACTGCAAACTTCATAAAATTTTGAGGAAAACCTTCAGAAAAGGCTGCAGTTCCTGTGTTTTCTAGGCACTCACTGAACTGTAAAATTTGTTACTTAAAATGCACTCTAAAAAGCATTCTACTTCAACAGCCAAATTTAAAATGCTTTCAATGTAAATATACCAAAGAGAACAAGTCCTGTGTTCTTGGGCTGTGCAGAATGAAAAATTCTCCCAGAATTTCTGCTCTGTTCTCCCGGATGATTATGAATCAGCCTGATGTGAGGGTCTCTTTCTGAACGGAGCTTACAACTGCACTTGCTGGGGGTAGCAGTGATGCCCTGCAGCCCTACTGAATGTCAGAGCAGGGCACTGAAGCAGCCACAGGGACTCAGTTGAGCTTGAGCAGCAAATTAATCCTTCTGTAAATGCTCTAACATGAATTTTATCCTTGGTTCCCCATGTCACCCTAATCTGGACTGTGGCCTGCTTTAGAGCAGGGGATAATGCTTACATCGGTTTGGAACAATTATATCCTGCAGAGAAAAAGGAGAGATCTTTCTTTTGTCAAATTCTCTCACGATAGTAAGAGTTCACTTACTGCCACTGACAAGGGGATACAATTTATTTGCTGTGCCTGTCACAGGGGTAGTTGGAACAGTGCCATACTGGCAGTCAATTATTACCTTGAGGAGAGGTTTTTTCCAGCACTATGTTGATACCAATATTGCACAGTGACAGAGAACAGTACTTCCCACAGACAACCCTGCAAAAAGGTTTCCCAAAGAAAAGCAGAAATTCCTTTTTCCTCTCCACCATAATGCACGTTGCTCTCCCTAGAATGAGCTCACTTACTTCTTGCGTCCCCCAGCTCAGATACAAACAAAATTAGTAAGGGAGAGCTGCTCTACTGTCCCTTTCTAGGAGCAGAGTTACAAATCCAGGTGATTTTTGATATTTTGGAAGACTGTTCAAGAGGTCCAGCTATATGATTTTAAAACAGGACTCAGAATCATGTGTATGGGTTGAAATGTTTAAGGTAAGCAGGGATAATTGAAAACACGGAAAGAGGAAGCCGTCTGAAACCTTTCAAGGTTCAACACACTCACAGATTACACACTCTAAATGCACTAGTCCATCACTGAATACAAAGACTCTAAGGTGTTCAGGTTGTAGGTTAAAGTATGTTACAGCACTTCTGAACAAGCTTTCTTGAGATTTCTGTGTTACACAGGAATGTTTAGCTGAGATTTTGGCAGCTCTGGTACAATATAAGCAGCTGCTGTCTAAAAAAAAAAAAAATCCATGGATACAAAGGAATAGAAAAGCACTGGTGAATGGAAAAAAATATTGTCTGGATGCATTGCCAGAAATACATTTTATAAGTAAACAGCCACTTTCCTTTAAGATCTTTCAACACCTGTCCTTGCAGAAGACAGCTAAGCTAGAGCTGTTTGAAAGAGTCAGTGTGAGCCATCCAACAAAGCTATGGACCTTGGAACGGAGTTCCAAGCAACAAAATATTACCTGGCATTTTTATTGTGTAATTCACAGAGCTGTTTGTTTGTTGTTATTTAGGAGCACTGTAGTAGCAAGCTGCGTAAAAACAACACTTGCAAATCTCAAAAGTCTTATGAATTTTTAGAATGGATGTTTGTTCATTCTCATTAGCAAGATAGTGTAGCATTCCTCTTTTCTGCAAGAGACAAAATGACAACATAACAACAAAAATAGCACAGAGAATCACAAAAAAACACCAACACTAACTAAACCAGAGTCCAATAGTGACTCACACAGATTATGTTGGAGATATCTACCACTAACTGTATACACTGAAATCAAGACTTAGTTGTTAGAAAGACTATCTGCATCATGACATAGGATTATTCACTGAATGAAACGGTATTATTCATCACAATCTGTCTTCACAAAACACAGAAACAGTGATTGGTTGTAAAATGTAACACAAGCCAGTTCTTTAAAGCATCTTCTGAGCTAAATTATACAGAAGATATAGAGCACACCCTACAAACAACTTGGAAGTACACGCAAAAGACAATAATTTCACCAGCTTTAGGGAGTACAGCCTAGGCAGTAAACAACAAACAAACAAAAAACCCCAACTTAAAATTCAAATGTTGCATATTCAATGACAAATAAAGTACAGCTCAAAGGACCAGTGACTCAAGACAATGCTTGTAACTAACCCTCAAGTTTTGTACAGCCTTAAGGCAAATCTTTAAGGTTAAAGTCCTAAGATACAAACTGTTCCTTCTAGTAAGAAACAAGACAAGATTTGTTCTTTGGAGCCAGTAGAGCAGAGTAGTAAGATACTAAAATGGCAGTCAACTGTTTCATACTGCATTCAGAAGGCAAGAAACACATCCAAGCTTTTCATAGAGCCACCTTACTTGTATCCTGCATTCCTCCTACAAAAGTCAAAGTAATAATGGTGCATAAAAACAATGGGGAAAACAGGAATAAAAGAAATATTTTTTTTAAAAAGGAAGATTTTGGTTTAAGCAATTTTGCTAATTGACTGAAACATTTCCAGCAGTTATACCTACGAATACAACTGAGTCTGAAAAAAGGTAAAATTCACAAACACTACCTACGAGTTATTTACATCCTCTCTCTTGTTTACCCACATACCTTATTCATAAGTGTTGATCCTTCCCAAAAGTGTAGAAAGATCATGACTGGAATAACAGGTAAGACACTATCAGAGCCTCTAATCTCCAATTTGGATCACATATTTAACTATTTTTAAAGCTTCACTTAATAATATTTTGATTTTTATTTTTCATGTTCATTTGCATTCTCTTAAAAGCTGGTCACCCATACATGATTTATTTTCCTAAGATCACTGGGCGTGTATTTACAGAGGAGTGTAAATCACAACCGCAAGAATGCGCTTTCACAACACTCCTTACCCCTTAACCACTTCCCAGCATACAGCCACTCAGGGATAATTTAGAGAGAGTTATACCCCAAAAAACTGCTTTCAGACTCATCAACTTGATCATCCTTGTTAAAAAAAAAATAAAAATATATACATAAGCATTCACAAGTTATGAGAAGCTGAAAACCACAGTTCCACATGCTACTAAAACTTAGCGACAGAGGCGGCAGTTAAATATAAATTTTATTAGATTGGCTTATTATTCCATCTCTCCTTCCTGAATCAAGCTATTATTTCAATGATGATTTTTCAAGTTTGGTTTGTTAGGTGTTCACACATCAATATGCCTACAAAATAGCATAAATGGAAGACAGCACCAATATATTGTGGCAATAAGTAAGGAAAGTTAAGACAGTCTTTTTAACTCCTGAAGAGAGAGCTTAGCTCTTTTTTTCCCCCCACAATCAAGTTACAACATGATTCACTTCACAAGAAAAAGAATAAAACACCAGAGGACGTCTTATGCTTAATCATAATCAGACCAATAAATACATTCTACTTTAATCATTCAGTAATGGCTCTGTCCAGGCACATTCCCACACTGGGAATTATCTTTTTCTTCTCAAAATCTTTCCCACCAACCTGACACATTTAACACACCAATGATCATTACTACTTGGATTTCATATTTGAAAAATTGATCTCTCAGCAAGACATAGGTACACTAAAAACAGAAAAATAATGAGTTATTGATTCCATGTAACAGGACCAGCAATTTGAGCAGTAACACTGAATTTGGGGAATGAGAACTCAGAAACTGAGAATGCATAGAAACAAGTTTGAGAGAGAAAATAATGTTCAGATAAGTGGTATTACATTTTTATTGCTTATCATTTTATTTAAAAAAAATAAATGAACAAAAAAAGCATCAATTTTCTTACATTCAGACACAATAGAATGAAGCAGTAAAGGATTTTTTCCTTCTGATGAAAAACATTGTGCCCATTTTAAATCTCCAATTGAAAATTTACTTCTTCCTTCACTTACAATTTTAAGCTACAAATAGTTTAGAGGACCAGCTAAACTTCACCATGAGTCCATTTGTTGTGAATCCCTTTGTCCAAATCCCTTCCAAGGACAGCAAGGACTGCTATTATGGATTCATTTGCAGTATTAAGGACTCCTGAAAAGTACCAAAGACATTGCTGTTGTAATGGTGTTTTACCCAGAGTTTACATAACCTCTAAAGAAGCGATAATGCTCTCTCCAAAAAATAACCTTCTAAAACTGGACAACAGACTGAGTCAAACATGGTCCATAACCTACAGGGGCAAGCCCTGGGAAGGAGGGCTGGCTAAGACTGCAAGCGTTGATGCCTCTTGATATAACCAGGGAGACAATATGGAATCAGTACATCACAGACATGTGGCAAAGACAGCATAAGTATTCATGAAGCAAAAAGCAAATGAAGAAGAAATAACTAGTTCACACTTAAAATTCTAGAAGACAACTGTTATTTGCTTAATTCCTTTTAAGAAGAATAGCCTACCCTACCACATGCAATCTTTAAAGACCATGCTTGCATACAGATTAGTTCAATTCTTTTGAAGAGTCCATCATGTTCCTAGCATATATACAAGATACAGTATTTATAGCAAAGATTTAGTATTGACTAGGGCATCCATGACATTTAGTTCTAATACAGTAACATTTTCAGCAATTCAGGCTGCTGAGTAAGAAATTCATTTCTTTATATCAAATCTAATTCATGAACATTCCTCACTTCATTTAATCATACAATTTCTTTTCTTTACCTGGAAAAAAAATGCTAAAATTTTAAGTAAATGTGTTTTGCCATGCTTCAGCAGTTACCTTTGTCAGCAAGCATAAATCCTCCTACTACACACCAGAATTGGATATTCCAAAAACAGGGTTTCTCAAGCAGAAAAGTGACATTTCCAGGCTAAGCCTTCAAAAGTTTTGACACACAAGTTAGAAAGTTGTGGAAGTAGAATTTCAGCCTTTGGAGTGCCTAGAGGAAAACTTATTGCATCAGGGAAAGAAGATAGTCAGAGTGGGTAAGGATGGGGCAAACGTAGCCAAGTAATACCTGTGAGTTCTGCCCATCTTTACAGTCAACTGGACTCTCAAGATGCTGCCAAAAAACTTCAAAAAGAATGGGGAGTAGCAACATCACTGCCTCATTTCAGCCATACCAACACGCTTTAGGGGGCAGAGTACAGTGCTCATGTCATTCTGAACTAGAATTCGGTTCTACCTCTTGTGCATAAAAAAATTCTAAGAAATGTCACCACAATCTTCCTACAGGCCTCAGATCCATTTCTCAAGCAAATGTCATGACCAGATCTAAAATTTTCCAGGTGGTAGCAATGAATCTGAAGAACATGCACATATGTGGATGCCATATTCTTACACCTTATTTTTCATACTCACAGTGGATGAGATTTGTCACCGTCTTTCCCTTCCCTTGTACTATCAAACACATCAAAATCTACTTCTTCACCTTGGAATGAACCCAACCAGAAGCTGTTCACACACTACCGTAAAAATCTGATTATAGCCTGGGGTTTTTGCAGGATTTTTTTCCCCCATACAGGTGAAATATTCTCAGATTCCCAAAGGCTGAAAGTGGAGGTCAGGACAGACTGGGACAAAAGCAAGGAAAACAATCATCATCTGGCCTTAATACAATGCCTGTTGTATGTTTTTAGTGCAGTTTTTCTGAAGACCCAATGATTAGTAAATCAAAGATTAAGTGATTTCTAATAATAAATTGCAGGCTGCCTACTAAATATCTTCCAGAACTAGCAGCAGCAGCAGCTGGAACAATTTATGTTTAGCCTACTATTTATGTTTAGCCTGCTATTTATAGATGGGTAGTTACAAACTACCTTCTACAACTGATTACATCCTACAACATTCAGAGTGGGCCAGTCTGTAATATGTTTTAACTGCAGGTTCACATGCCTTCTTTTTTAAATCATTAAAAATAAGTCATTTTCATATAAGACCGCAAACAAGTAAGGTTAGGTACTCAGCTCCATTGACATAAACATGATTTAGTCTCTCAGGCCTTTCAATGAAAGTCCAAGATCAGATAACAAAAAGGCCACCACTATTTTCCTGATGGCATCCACAAAGTCTCTTTTAAAACATAAAATGATCTTTAAATCATTAGCTTTCTAGCCAATAAGGAATGTGTACAGACTACAAAGTAAGCTATCCTGACATAAGTAATAGTACTACTTTCAGAAGGTAATACAATGTCATAACATAGTTCCCACAGTCATCCAATATAATTCCCCATAAAAATGTCGGCAGAAAATATACAGCTGTTCTGCCTATGAAACTGATATGAAAGGCAGTAAAAAAACATGCACATTATTTCATGTATGCTCTAACACAGACACTGTTAAGTCCACACCCAAAAATTTTGCTCCCTTTTCATGCATTGCTGGAGTAAGTTTACTGCATCCACTGTACTAGAATAAAGGTTGAATTTGAAAAAATAATATTTGTGCTAGACCCTATCACCTGCTCTCTTGAAAGGACTTACATGTCTGAAGAAAGTGAAACCCTCCTTGGCTCATGTTGGCGTCCTGGTCTGCACTGCTCGACAGAAGTCCATGGAAAACAGTATTTAAAGCATTGCCAGTGCAAATCAGCCACATTCATTTCCATTCATTTTAAAAATTTGCCCCTGTCATGGTTTAACCCCAGTGGGCAGCAAAGCACCACCTAATCCCTTGCTAACTCCCTCACTGTGGGATGAGGGAGAGAATCAGGATAAAAATGTAAGAACTCATGGGTTAAGATAAAGACAGTTTAAAAGGTACAAAAAACCATGCACACAAGCAAAGGAAAACAAGTCATTTGTTCACCACTTCTCAAGGTCAGGCAGCTGTTCAGCCATTCCCCAAAAAACAGGGCTCCATCACAGCAAACAGCAACTTGGGAAGACAAACACCATCACTCAAAGGTCACCCCCTCCTCCTAATCTTTTCCCCCCTCTTCCTTCTTCCCCCTGTGCCCCTGGGAACAACATGGTATACTGTGGGTCATTTGGGGTCTGCTGTCCTGGCTGTGTCCCCTCTCAACTTCTTGTGCACTCCCAGCCACCTCCACTGCTGGTGGGACATCTTGAGAGACAGATAAGACCTTGATGATATGTAACCACACCCAAAACATAGCACCATACAAACTGCTCTGAAGAAAATTAACTTTATCCCAGCCACAACCAATAGAGCCACATTGCTTAAATAGTCTAAGACAACTATCAAAAAAGTAGATAAGGACATAATTTTTTTTTATATAGGAGTGAAAGATCAGTCAAGTTTAGTCAAAACAGAGATCTTCAAGTCAAAACATTCAGAGCAGTGGCAAGGATACAGAGCAGTTCAGCAGAGTTCACTCATTCTTTCAAAGGTGAGGGCAGCACTCATGGCTTACTGCTCTTAAGAAAAACATGTCTGACACAGACTTGCCCGAGAAAGCATCTCTCTAGTCACTAATTTTGTCTTGGTACAATCCCACTAACTATTCTTCAGAGATTATACATTTATGAGCATATGTCTGAGTACACACAAACTGTACACATTAAGTGCAATTTAATGAAGAAGACTCTCTAGGCCTCTTTCAAAGCTAAAGGTACTTTGATGAAAATTTAAAAGGTTTCCTAAGATGTCACAGGTTTTATCACTTCCACAACGCTCACTGAGGCATAATCCCATTTGTGACTATTGAACTGATGGATTACTACTTTCCAGACATGGACTTGGTCCCTCTAGGCTACAGGTCTGCATTTCCATGTTGATATCTTCACAAGATCACCACAGTAATGATGCGAAGTAGGACCTACTGGCATTACAATACTATAACTGGAAAGGTTGCTGTAGAAAGAGCCTTTAAAATTAATTTTAAAAGTTGGCATATTTTCCTGGGGCATCAAACTAAGACACCTGAACTTTAAAGGCTTTGTGGGTAAGAAGGGCTGATGGGCAAGTAGAAGACTAGGACTTCGAACAATATGGTAATAGTTGCTTGGAGGAATGTTTATAAATACCCTTCAAGTTACAGCACATGAAACTTTTTCAGGAAAAGAGGAAACTGTGTACAATGTAGTGGGAAGGTTGGTTTGGGGGTTTTATGTTTAAGGATCTGGATTGCGCCCTTCACAAGAAAAAAGGAAGAAAACAGAAAGCAAAGATTAAAAAGAGCATTATACCACTTCCCAACACAACCCCACTGACACTGAACATTGCAGATTCAGTAGAGCCCAGAATTTGTGTCAGTGTGAAGAATCAGTGAGGAAGAACTGTTCACTTAATTTAATAAACAAAAAACCCACAAGCAGAAAAGATATCTTCAAAGCAGTCTGAAGAGACCAAATGCCCTACTGCATGAAGAGATGAGAAGAAAAGGCTCATTGCAACACAGGTTAATGATTAGTTAAATAAACCACCTGCACAGTGAAGCAAGAAGTCCTTCCAGCATATTTGAAATTCATAACAGAAATAGACATTACTGCTGTTGTCAAGAGAGTCAAGTAGCAAGAAATGTCTTCAGCCAAACAATACCCAAGCATTCTCCTGTTAAAGACAAGGCTAATTTGCTGGCTGTTACTTGGTAACAACTGGGAAAAATAGGAAGCAACAGGGTCAGAGAGAAAAAAAAGAAAAGGGAAAAAGAAGTGAGCCTAAAACCTTGCTCTTCAAAAGGGGTAGGGTTGGGTTTTTCTCAGTTAACTAAACTATCAAGTCAGACACATCACTTCATCACTGAGCTCCTGAATCAACTCAATTGTTTTAGTCCCACTTGTGCTCTTGCTGAGATATAAGTTCACTAAATTCAGCTATTCTTGTTATAGAAAAATTAATTCAAAGAATAGGGCTGCTGTTAACTTGCTTAGAGAAAAGGAACAACTAGTTACCATGAGACTCCCTAAAACCAAAAGTAATAAATAAACTTGAGGTTCAGTTTCAACTTTAATGCAAATGGAATGGTGCAGGATTGTAAGAAATGAGTCAATGTCATCTTAGTGGAAAGCAGGCAGAAGGCACTACAGCAAAAAGAAGTGCAAAAATAGTAACCCTTACTACTAAGTGCAACAAATCCATTTCAATGAGTGTGTGAAAGGTGCTAAAACACTATGTGTAGTGTTGTTTATTTGGGTTTTGCCTGATTTTTTTTCCAGTTTCAGTTTTGAGACACTGGCACTTGTTACACTTCCCAGAGCTTACTGAAATACTTTTCTGTTACTGAGTTTTTCTTCCCTGTGAAAAAATACTTTCAGAATGATCTTAGCCTTTTCACAGCAACAGTAGCAGATGATAGTAAACTGCTGCAGGCAACATAACTACACACATACAAACACAAAACATTAAGTGTTTTCAATGTAAGCAGATCTCAAGGGTGTTTAGCTGTCAAAATTATAAGGTTAGGAAATATTTCTTAACTTCAGTTTTGGATGAAAATAAAGTTTGACATAACTTCTAAAATCCTACCCTAAAGAATCTAAACATATTTATGTTTATGTTCATTCAAATAGATCAATGTTTCCATAAGGACAACTGATATGACTAAGAACATTTTAATTTTTGCCTACTTTAAATAAATTTTGTTGTCTCCAGATTAGCAGGATCATAGTGTTCCATTTCATATGCAGTGCTATATAGCAAAGTCATCTATCTCACTGTTTTTACCTGATTTGAATTTTGAGTCTTCTCTATCTTAAGTATCTTTATCTTCTTCTCCCTCATGTCCCTCTCGCATTCCTCTACCACCTTTATTATTTCTCTGTAGAGCTTCGCAATTGTAATGCTCAAGTTGCAGTTCAACAAATATTAAAAGTGCCATACTCACACTTTCAATCTATGCTACTACTCCAGTGTACCTGAAATAAGTCTAAGTGTTCTAGTTAAGCCCCCTATATCTGCTTTGGAATTAAGAAAAGTTCTTGAGTTGGAAAGGACAATTTGGTTAGGAATGTTCTTCTGCCAAAGAGGTGTTGGTGAATAACTTGCCCTTATCCCTGTCATAGTACCACATACAGACATATCATCTTCACACCCAAAACATCAAGTTACTCTTTAGTTACTCCTCTGTGTCTCCTTTCTCATAAAATTATTGTCTGTCATAACAGTTTTCTCCAACATCTAGAAAACTCCAGAGAAAAGAGAGCAACTCCCACCCCAGAGAAACCCATCGGAATGCAGAGTTCCGTGAAACCAGACTTCCCAGCACCAGCCTTAATGAGGTTGGTAATGCCTTTGATCACCAGAACTCCATTGAACAGTTAGAGTAGTTTGTCATTCACAGCCCTTGTTCTCCAGAGCTGTTGAATTCTGAAATACTTCTAATAAATTTCCACTTACCTTGTATGTGAATTATTCACAACTACAGCATTTTGAAGGGCTACAACGGTAAGCATGATAGTCATTTATTTTACCAACTACTGCCTCAGAGCAAAGCCAGAAATACCTGGTAGAGGATTTCAGTGCCTCCTGCAACTCTAGGAGCTTGTACTTCTGCAGGTCTGTGAAAATAAAGTGAGAGGCTCTCATATTAGAAAAATAGTTGTAACAGACTTAACAGAAAATAACACATTTTCTAAATCAGCACTCACAACATAATAAATGCTTTCGCAGAATGTTTTTAAGAATAAAACAAACTCTGAGTACTCACAAGAGCAGCTTCAACGGCCCATTGTGTCAGTAACAACAAACTCCAAGACCCACAGTGCAGTTTGTACTTATTATCCCACCATGAAGCAGTGCTTTATAACCCAGAGCAATCTAGATAATCATTTCACTAAACTGTGTCAGATGACTGTGTTTTCATGTTGCTGGCCATTTCTTGTCCTGGACATTTGCACTAAGAACCTAAGATGACCAGAGCTAAAATTAGAAGAGCTAATATTTTCCTATTATCTGGAATAGCCACTGTGTGAACTGACAACTGCATTGGGGAAGGGATCCCTCTCTCTAGCATCATAACACAGGGCTAGGAAGTGCAGCTCTTCAGATGACTGCAGATCACAAATCTATCAGTTATCTGCTCATCTGGTCCTTCATGACCCTATAGAGCAGTAAGAACAAATCTCTGGAAGTGAAAAGAATTCTAAAAGCTTCATAGAAGCCAATTCCAGCTAAGGAAAAATTATTTGAAGAAAACACTTTGTTCCACTTCTTACTGTACCGAAAATACCAAGCATTGACCTGAGGACACCGAAAAAACACAACTTTTTTTGTCCTGGAGAAAGGTCAAACAAATCTTTTCACAAATAATTTTAGAGTAATACAGAAAGGAAAGTTTACAAGAACAAAACAAAAACAACAAAGAAACAATAGGTAACCATGCAAAAAACATGTATAGATGGATCACAATGTTATTCTGCTCTGAAACAGTCTCATACATAAAAGAAAGGTGTTTTTTTATCAGCAGTGCATAGAGAAAACACCTCAATTTATTAATCTAAGTAGTGGATATAAAAGCATGACCTAGGAATACATGAGGATTATTCAGTTTAAAATATATGGTTCAAATTGCATTCCAAGTGATTTCTAAGCAAAACATCTTTTGAGACAACTATTAGAAAGTGAGAAGAAGATTTGTGTAAAGGAATATATCAGGACTATAATTTTTCCTCATTTCACACATATCCAAAGAAAGAAAAAGAAAAAAAAAATCCTTTTGTCCATAAAGGAATATGCTTTGATAATTTCTTCCCAAATAAAAATATTTCATAGAAACATAGAACATTTTGGGTTGGGAAGAACCTTAAAATTCATCTAGACCAGTGTATCACAGGTCTTGCACTATACTCTGAGATACCTAAAGAGGAAGCATGCTGAAATACCGATTGAGACCATATTAATTTTTTTATTATTTTTATTTGCTTCCTTAGTATGGGTACAAAAATAACTTGGACATTTCTGAGAGTTCGTATTATCCTGCATTACACTCTTAGGCTCAGTTGAAGGCATTCACATTAACATGACTGCACTTCCTTAACTCTTTATGAAGTCATCTCATAAAAAAATCAGAATTTCTAATATATTAAACAAGACACCACACATATGCATTCACAACAGATTCACTGGGAAGGAGAGACCATCACAAAGTTAGTTTCAGTCTGCAGAAAAATGAGTTGCAGAGTTGAATGTGAATTCCTACAGCAATACCAAGTATACAGTTCCAATGCATATTTCAGCATGTTTTAAAGTAATTTTTCCCAAAATAACGTTCCCATGCAAGTGTTCTTGTTGAATGACACAGAACTGTTTAAAGAGGCTTTTTAATGTTATTAGAGATGTAGTACTTAGAAGTCCATCCCCATTTTGAATTAGCAGTCTGCTTTTGTCACATAGAAAATCTTCAGACATTTACATCTGTGCATATTTTCGGGTATAATCATGGTCCATTACATACAAAGGAAAAAAAACAGGACATTTCAGCTTTAAATTATGATTTTATAACAACAATAAAATGCCACCTGGTTTATCAAACTAGAGAGACTACTAAAAAAAAAAATTCAAGGTGAACACTCACTGCAACAGGACAACAGAAGAGGTGTGCTTTCCTAGTTAGTTTAGATTTGTGCCAAACACAACTGCCTGCACTATCCATAACCACGGCTTCAGCTATGATTTCAAAGGTGTGATATGCTGCTGTTGCTGCACAGAGCAAAGAAATTCCAAAGCAGAGGAATCTTCATCATTTTTTACCGGACAGCAGACATATTTTTCCTCATTTAAATGGGATAAGGGCGATAAAAACCTAGGAGAGTGAGTTACTTGAACTTCCTTCTACATAAATACAAAAGATGGATCTTTGTTTGTCCTTCACACTACTGCAGACCTCTGATCACCTGAAGAAATGCAGGTTATGTGGTGCCAAAGAAGTCCTTTTAAGTTACTTGTTCAGGCCCACCCTTCATTCTCAGAAATCACTCCAGATCTGCCTCAAGTTGGTGACATGAATCATCTCCATTAAGGAAAAGAGTGAACAACCAAACAGGCTATTTTTACAAAGCAGTGTCACAACCCATCAATGGGACAAGTGATGTTCAGGTTGTACAAGGCACCAGACCACGTGCCAGAGAACTTGTGTGTTTTTTTATACAGTTGTTAAGGACATTTCCCCTGTCCAATCATCCGGGAGCCACTCTGGCAGTAACACCCACACTGCCTGAGCTGCGACCACAGCCCTGTGCAGTTACACACCCCACACTCACACAATCAGACCAGGTTTCCTCTCTAGATCAGCCCCAGATTTCCCATAGCAGAGTCTTGATCATTTCGATCCTTAAAATAAATCAGTCATGGTGCAATAACAAAATAACGGCTCCCAAAGCCAACGTCTCATTCCTGCCCCAGCATCCAACACCTCCCTCAATATTTTCTCCCATTCTGCAGCCATGCAGAGCTCAAAGTGAAGCTGTTGGGCAAAGCCCCTTTCTATGTGCAGCAGAGTTTCCAATTTCACCCTCTCATTTCACTCTGGATCTGAACATTTCTGTAAGGAGAACACCAAATTTTATGAATGTTTTTGTAAAAAGTCAACCAAAACTTGTGAGTGTTTTTGTAAAGCAGCAGACAAGTTTTACAGAAATTGTCTCTCTCATTTTGCACCTGAACTAAACATTTTTGTAAAAAGTCATAAGTCCTTTTATTCTTTTGGGCTACCATCAGCACGACACATAAGACACACTTCACATATGAAGACAAGCGTGAGGCAAGCACCCTCCACAAAAGGAAAGGGTTGAAGGCTTGGCATGTTCTATTCCTGCACCTTCCAGATCCATCCTATTTCCCAGTCAGGGATGGAGAAAGCAGAGCCCATCCCAGCTATAAATAGGTAAGGTGCTGTTCAGTCTGTTTCAGCCTCACTGAATCCTGTCCATGACACCAATTTACTGTCACAACCCACTGGTAAGGGGTACAATGCTCATTATAAATTCTGTTCAGGCTGAACACTGCAGATGTGTCAGGGAACTCTTTGTGTTTCATTGTACACTCACCTTAACTCCAGAAACAAGCACACTGCTTGGACTCAAAAGGTGTTGGTTAACACACCTTTTAATTCTTACAATACAATTCCACAAGGATGGTGGCTGACAATCCCCTAATTTTGTACAGTACACTTCAATAAGTTGTCAAGTCCCACAACAAACTCCTGAAAGCTGCTGGTTCACAAGCCACAACACCAGTTCAAAGGTGTGATTCTTGACAATCAGAGCTATTGTGCTGATTTGCATAGGCTGACATACCCCAAATTTGAGCAGAATTAATCAATACACCCCATGTATTTTATTATCTCTACTCTTACACTCCTTTTCCATGCTATTTAAGTCAGAATTATAAATCAGTATGCATAAGTGTGTTATGTAGGCACAATATTGGGCATAAAATATATGTCAACACCATGCAGAAATCAATGTTTTTCCATTGAACTTATGTGGTTTTCAAGTAAAATGACACCTCTAGTAAGCATCCATCTTCACAGCTCCAGTCAACTACCTCTTAAATTGGAGACAGATTATAGAATTTCTTGACCAGGATACAGTTTTTACTAAAAACTCACACAAGTTCAAGAAGAGAGTGGACACATTCATGAAAAAAAAAAAAAAAAAAAAAAAAAAAAACAAAACCATTAAGGGTGACCTAACTGTGGAGAAATCACAGCCGGCTCTGAAATTCCTTGAAAATGACCAATAAAAATTGAACAAGAATCAGGAATACATATTGTAGACACTTGCCATGTTCTTTTATTCTTTGTTTATACCTTCCAGCCATTTATGAGAAACAGGGTATGAATACACAATGACTTGGTTTGACTGAGTATATATACTCCTGTGGTGTAGTTCTTTCAGGGCTCTTGGCATGGAAAAATCCTATTTCCTTGTAATTGGCTGGTTCAAATAACTCATAACTTTGTAATGGCTAATCATTAGACTTCTGCACATCAGCATTGGCTCTTGGATAGTAAAGATACTAGCCAGTAAAATATGACATTCTAAAACAAATAGTGGCACTGCAATTCACAGTTTAAAAAGCACTGTTTTCTATTGCTTTAAGAGTACAGTTCACATTCTCAAGTAATCCAATAAATAAATGCCTGAGGAAAGGTTTTTCCCTGAGACAGTATCCCAGAATTTTCTGCCTACTTCATCTCAAATTAATGGAATTAAACTCGCACATCCCTTCTCCAAACATACACCTGGCAGTTTCTGTTTTTCCTTTGACTCTAATGGTCACTGAAACTGATAACATGATCAGCTGTGGTTCACATGTTGTCTCCCGTAGTGTTTTGCTCAATTTAAGTCCTTTAGTAAGACACATCCCTAGCTTGTTTGCAAATGACAGCCATTCTGTACACATGGCATTGCGGCTCTCTAATCCCTCCTGGAAACATAACCTTTCTTTGACTTCATGCCTCTGAAATACAGCACCTACAACCAATATATTTGCACGGCTGTTGGAATCACAGAGACCTTTATGAACTTACCTGTGATAAATCTGTCCATCATTCCCAGACACCCATTCAAGCAGAGCTGCTGGCAATAGCTACTCTTTCTAGCTCTCTCATGTTTCTGCTAAGCTGAAAACACTGTCCTCTGGTTTATCATTCCTGTCATTACTATGATGCCCCAAAATATCCTTGGACTACTTGCTCTTGAGGCAATATATATATAAACAGAGATATATACTGTACAGACATAAATATAGTCCATCTAACTCAGACTGCAAAAGTAAACCGTTTTAACAGGAAATTATTGATTAGGAAACTATACTTTTCACATATATCAGTAGTTTAAATTTACATGGACAACTAGGTTTATATTCCACTTTTGTCTTATTCTACCTTCATCTCACTCAAACTGCTTAAGAGCCCTGGGTTTTTTGCATATCCAATCCAGAATACAGACAAAATCAGTCAGTCCATTTCAAAGCTCATTTCTGTGCATCTGTTCAGATATTTGTAACCAAATGCAAGCACTCACCACAAAGAAATTTAACTGCTTCAAAAGGCATCCTTACCATCATCATTCAGTTTACTTCCAAAGCATCTTTTAAAACTCATTCCTGCCAAGCCTACTCCAATAGTTTTGTGTTTAGAATTTCGATAACCTGCAAGTTCCTCAGCCTTGGAGAAGTGGGAAAAATAAAGCAAAAGGCAAGTGCTCCAAAGTGTGTTGGAAGACCAGCACAATAAAAAGCAGTTTCAACAGGAACATGTAGAGGGCATGGGGGCAGCAGGACAGGAACCCAGCTTCACTTTTTCTGTGGTAGAACAAGCATCATTTCCCAGATGGTTGAATAATACAGACTGAGGAAAAAGTCTGGGTTTCCTGTCATACAGCAAGAAGCATTTTTGGTCCTTTGCCTACAAAACTCAGAAGTGAGAAAAGCCAATAAATTATTTGCTCCTCTCTACCACAGAGGGCTCAGGAAGTTTGTCTATCCACAGCAGGAAATGCAAAGTATCAGGTGGTTATCTACTGTGTAATTCATCAGCCACATAAAATTTATGAACCATGACAGTCTAGAAATATACTCTCACCACTCTGCAAGGCCATTTTCAAAGACGTTGGTCTACACTGTTCACACTCTACACTTAGATATGTTAAAACATTTTTAAAATCTTAAAAATGCAAAACCAGAATTTTTTTTCTGTACACCAAGGAAAAAAGTAAAGAACTATGGCAAAGATATTGCTTGCAGCCACTCAGTTATAACAATGCTCTAACTGTCACCAGAGCAGGAGGAAGGTATTAGAGGCAGAAATTTGGCATGTAGTTTGCAGGATACTTTTTTTTGTATCTAATCAACGTCAGCTGAAAATCTTGAGCTGTCCACATGGAGCTGCCCACAGCTACACAAAAAATCAGACTTTTTGTCCAATTCAGGCATTTTTTATTTGTATGTAATATTTAACTAGCTCTTCAGAAAAATCTTAATCAAGACTCTTATCAAGAAGCAGCATGGAATCTTGACTGCTGAGGAGAGTTTCAGGGAATAGAAATCAATGCAAACTTTGGAATATTAATCTTGAGACAGAGCCTCCTCCTGTTTGACTAGGCAAGACAGAAATACAAGGAAGGTGGTACTTACTAAAGCCAGAACCCCAAAAATCTGTGTCAAGATGGTTTCCTGCCCATTTTTATGCTGTTTTGCCATTGCTGTTAAAGCCCTGTTTCAGGAGGCAAAAAGCTATAGAAAACCAGACTTAATTTTCTTCACAAGGTACCAGCTCTGCTCTCATCATCACTCTCATTTAAGTGTTCATATTATTTCAGTTCAAGAATCACAACAGTAGAGTAGAGCCTAAGGAAAGAATGATAATCTGCACTTATTCTACTACTTCAGCCTGAACAACTTAAAAAAACCCCCACACAGTTTTACTATAGAAGACAAGAAAGAATGGGAGAAATTAAGGCTGAGAGAAACACCAAGAATGAAGGAGCTGGAATTATAGTTCACTGGTACTTTATTCTGAACAAAAATAAGGGCTCACAAGATTAAGAAGAAATACAGGACAGACCCCAGATTTGCTTTACTTTGAAACCCAAAGTTAAGTCTCCATGCTTTTAAAAATGGAATATTAAATTCAAAAGCAGAACCAGATGCGCTCTCTTAAAAGCTGAGCACTACATGTTACTTAAATAATAAACACATTTTACTCATAATTTATGTTCATGCTGCTGCACTCCTAACATAGCTGTGGGAATTCACATAAGCAGATGGAAAAGGAGTTCAATTTCCTACCTCAATATTCAGTATTTTAACATTTATCTGTAAATTAAAATATGTTTATAACAAATACATTGTCACCAGTGACATTTTGTACTAACTACCAATAAAATACATGATTACACAGAGATGTGAAGGATGCACAAATTAAACTGATCCCTCTTTCATATTAAACATTTGACTTATTCATTGCATCTCCAGGGTACTATTTGGTAACAATAACTTCATCCCAGCTCTGTCTATTTCTTCCACTATTTCTCTTTATTTGATATAAATATTTAACACAACTAGAGAAGGAAAAACTCCTCTCAGAACTGAAATAAAATCTGAAGTAGAAGGGGTTCTGGAACTGAAGCAAAACAGAAGAAAACATACAAGTGTAAAAAACTTGTTGGAAACTTATCCCACATGAGAGCAGAGCCTATCTTTCTTAATAAAACTACGTCATTATAAGTCCACATGAGTCCTGAAATAAAGAATGGGTACAATAAGAAACGGAAGAAAATTAAACTACACTAGACCTTTGAACAGTACACAACTATTTTTAAAAATCTGGAAGCACTGGGTTTTGTAAAAAGAAGGTAGAAAAACTTCGTAATAGTGAGTGGCAAGTAAATAACCTGACAGGTTTCTGCTGAACTACATCCTCTAAAATTCATTACTGCTCTCCTTCCACTCCCCAGCAGACCTTTGTGAAGATTTTGGCAGTATATCCAGTACATTCTCTAGAAATCAGAAGCAGTGGTGGCCCACCATGACCAACAAAATATGTTAGCAAACTGCAGTAAAAATTAGTCCTCTTGTTTAATTCACCTCTGCGTGAATTCTTTCTAGGACAAGCTGAGCAAATCCAGAAATGAAGAATCTTCTAGACATACACACCACCCACCCTCTATCATTGGAGATTAACACTAGACAGGTCACCTGCATGGAAGAAATGGATACAGCCCATCCCAAAAGCCCTGTTTGGTGCTCAGCACCAGCACAACATTTATAATCAGCGCAGGGGGTGGTGGATGCAGAGGAGAGGCTTGGTCTGTTTGTCCCTTACAGTTGCTTTGCAGGGCAAAGTAATTGCCTGAGCACAGAAAATTGGTGCACAGGTACGGACAAAGGTGATATAGGGAAAGATATTCCAGGTTTATAATTAACCAGGTGGAAAGGGACTGCCTTTACAGTGAATCAGATGGAAAATGAAAAGGAAGACTACACAAACATGAAACTCCAAGTAATTGGCTATCTATGGATTTGAGTTTTGTCCATGTTACCTCTTCCTCTGAATAGAATATACCAAGTATGACAGAAACTACTAGAAAAAGCATTTAAACAAAAAAAGGGGGGAAAAATATCACATCACTAAATACAGTATTTTCTTCTCTTGTCATATTCACGGTAAAGGCATTTCATTGTCCAGAAATTATAACTACATCAAGAAAGTCATATCTCAGGCCCTAACATGCACACCCATAGTTTAAATTCTATAATTAGTCTGAATGTATGCAAAGTTGTGCCCTTAATAAGTGCAGATTTAGAGTTGCTTCACCCACACAAAAAAATAGCACTAGACTTTTGAAGAGAAAGAAAAGACTGAAATAAGACTATAAAAATAGTGGTATTAGCTGAAACAAACATGAAACATCATTGATTGCATTTCCCTATGCAATTCCTGTGCAATATAATGTGCTAATCCATTACCACATAGTTATGTCTGATATTCACATTAAATACACGATTATACATTCATTCATGTAGAACCAACATATAAAGCACCATGTTATACAGTCAGAGCTGGCAAAGTTTTGCATCTCCACATATCTTTCCTCAGGTCATTAGTCTTTTACCATTAATTCAAAAATTGCTATATAATCAGAAATACCAGAATATGTATATAGTTCTGTAGAAGAAATAAATCTTCATTATATAGCTTGTATTAATAAATATCTGTCATTGGGGGGAAAAGAAACTGTTAATAGGACGTTACAGACTAATCAAGGTGTCCTTGGCTGACTTATACAGCAGTATTTCACATAATGAGGACCATGACAAAGTTTGTGTTCCAAAACATTTTATGTCATTTTAACCTTCCCACAGGCACCAAGGTTAGTGCTAATCACTCCAGTCCAAGCCACTCACTTGAAAAAGCTAAAACCTAAAAAAGGATGTTAATGAACTCAACAAGATACCAGCAGTTAATACATAGACCCTTTAGCTGAGTTAATTACTCAGGCACCAGGCATCACATGTGTCAGAGTAACAGCAGCATTACAGACACTGCATTCCACGCATGACACAACTGGTTCAACTCTGAGACATCCCATGTGAAGCAAACTGGTAAACTGCAGGAAAATTTCCTTTCCCCCACAACATCAGCAGTCTAGAGTGTTGTAGGACACCAAACAAGTGAAGGCAAATGACCTGATCTCTGTTTAGATCATACCTTTATTTAGATCTTGTCTCCAAGTCTATCCTTTAGATCAGCAGTTTCCAATTCTTTTTCTCATATATGCCTATTGGTAAACAAATTTGAACATGCACTCCTAATACATCTTTAAAAATTATGTGCATGTATTACTCTTTTAATACATTATGCACATTTCAAAACACAAACTAAAAATATAAATTCAAATAAGGATTAATAATCAATATTTTAATTATCATTTTACTTATTAACAGCACCAAAAAAAAAAACCTTTTTGCTTTCCCCCAAAAACATAACCAATTCTCAATTTTTTTAGGGAGAGGTATGTGATCAAATATGGCCCATTATTTTTGCCAATTTGGTTTAACACTGTGATGCAGGAATTCAAGTAAGGTTCAAAGTTCAGTTTATTTCTATACCGATAATTTAATTTTTTTCCCAAGTTCTTGTCGGATCTGGTAAAGACATCATTGTTTTTACCTCATAATGCAGCTGACTGCTTCTACTATGACTAGGAGAAGTGTCAGCTCTGCCATTTTCTTCTTTTTCACTTGTTTTCACATTATTAGTATTACATTTGATCCACAAGATTCTTTGCAGGGATCTTTTTAACACACTTGTCTATTTTGTGAGGATTAGTTTAGCTAAAAGTAGATCATATAATGTTTAAATCCACTTAACCAGACACATGTAAACTGTAATACATCACAAAATATTTCAAGTGAATGAACAAGTGAAGGTGCCATTGTCAACCTCTCTACATTTTGGAGCACCCACTTTTCCCTGAGGACACCTTGGGACCTTACTGTGGTCATCAGACATATGGACCAAGTGAGAGCACCAGTGTCAATCTGTATATTAAAGTATTAGTAAACTTAACTTTGTTCTTTTTTTTAATCTAAAAAAATGTATACATAAATGAAGGCTCCAGTATTTCCTCCCACACCCCTTGGACCATCTTGCACACACCCTAGGGTGCACATGCTTTACTTTGCAAACCACTTCTATGTCTCTCTCTACACAAGATGTCATATTGTATTTTTAATAGAGGAATGATAACATACTACCCAATATACCTACTTCATGCTTGATGGGAATAGTAGCTGCAAATTTATCCTTTTTAATTATTATTTTTTTCTCACCATGACTATTTGGGAAAAGTAGAAGTCTAAGTTAATAAACAGGTAGTGTTTTCCAACTTGTCTTTGGAAATACATGGTTATTTTGAATCCAAAAGGCAAGACTGCAATCCCAATTAAATGCCACATATTTTCAGTCTCCAAAATGGTTATGTTTTCCTTCAGTACCTGTTACAATCTAATTAGTGAGAGGTGCCTTTCCCCGAATTAAGGTGCAAACAAGATCCTATACAATGTCAATAATATAGATTTCATGTAAAATTAAATGTGAGGTAGAGAGATAGAAAGAAACAGGGAGGGTGGAGCAGGGAAAGAGAGATCAAGCTGAAGATAGTCATCACCAGTGGATCCAGTAGCATTCCACACATCCTTCTTCAGTGGTGTGGGGGTCCCAAGATCATTCCAAACTTCTCTATTTATGCATTTTTGGAAACAAAGGAATTATTGCTCACTGGCTACACAGGTCTCTTATTCTATTGGTTAAATGATTCCCTTGCTTCGCATGCTAATTAGTCCACATGCTCAGTCTTTCTCTTCTTTTGGGTCAGTGGGCCGTGAGCTGGTGGTCACCACCTCCCCCTACCAAAATTACGTTTAACCAAGTAGGAGCTGATTTCAGCTCAGTTACTGAGTTGACTTTCCTTGTGGCCCATAAATTTCACATTCTTTGTGTCCATTATGCAGCTCTATTCACCTCTCCTAGGTACAAGATAACAGATAACAGCACCACCTTTATCTTATCTCAGGTTTCTGTCACAGTGATTTAACTTCCAGTCCAAGTTCCAGGTACCCACAGAGACATATTTGGGGGTAAGGGTCACGGCAGAGACAGGGAACTGAGTGCTCACAGATGCCATCTGTCCCATAACTTGGTGGGATCTTTCTCTGGACCAGTGATATGTGTACAGGCAGTTGCTTCTCTGCAGTCTGCCACAGTGGGAATTTTTGTTTGGATGCATTACCCAGGATGTGCTAACCACATTTCACTCTGCCAGGCCTGGAGTTGATGCCATCCTATTCCTCCTTTCTGTGTTTTTCTCATGGAAAAGTCCTTCTGTGGCCTTTAAAAGTGTTTGGAGCAGGCAATTGTACACTTTAAGTCCTTACAATGCCCCAACTCTCTATACCACACAGGTCATCTGTTCCATAAAATAATGAGTGTAAGGTGTCAGAGTTAGACTGCCCATATCTTCCAAACACCATTGAACAGAATACATACTAACAGCAGAAACATACAGCCAACAAGCCCAAGAAGTGAGAAATTTCCTTGCTTGCTATTCTATTTGTTAAGAGAATAACATTTGGATGGGATCCAAATATCTCTCATTACAAGCAATAACTGGAAATTTGACAGTCACACCCTTGAAAAACATTCACAGAACAGAATGAAAAGGAAAAAAGTCTAGACAGAAGCTTTTGGTATTATCATTCATGGTCCACAGAGGCTGTTACTCAGATCCCTTTTTAGTAGTCTCTGGTATTCACTGCTTTGTTCATTAGTATCTCTTGAGGCCTCTTTAGAAGTTTTGTTCAGCGACATCACAGATTTCCTGTCCCTCATACTGCTGAACTCAGACCTTGCTCTACATAGACAATCTCCAAGCAAAGTATGCTGCTCCAGTATACAAATTAGTGGGAAAATTTCTTTTAATGTTTTAAATTATCATATGATCACTCCATCCTGACTTTGCATTACAGTAAAATAAAACCAGTGATGATCTGAGATTTATATGTGTCACCACTTACAATTCTTCATCTCCAACTCACACACAGAGGTGTTGTGAATTTGATAGGGAAATCCTATGATGTATCTACTGAATATGTAAATTTCTCTCTTGCAAGAGGACCACCTTGGGTATAAACATGTTCCATCTATATTACTAATAAAACTATTAAGTATAGCACCATAGATTTTGGATATCAGAAAAGAGTAAATCTCTAATGTGTTCAGTGCAATCCACACATCTTTTATACCATCATTCTTCCAACAGTAATTGATACAAAATGCAAGTCATAACATATATTTGATAACTTTAAGTGCAGCTGGTTAGCATAAATAAAGATGTATGAAGCACAGAAAGAATCAAAACTGGTTTATTCAGTTTTTCTTAAAAACAGGAGGTCAAACTTACAGCAAAGAGGCAACTTCTTAAAAAGCAGTGAGCAATCAGTTTGCAAATCTCATCCACCTACTGCGTCTGGTTTGAGGGAACAGTGACATTTCTGCTGCAGCCAAAAGGCTCTAGTACTGTTCACAAAGTTACAAGAGCAGGATAAGGAGTAGCTCCCAACTTAGAAGACAGTCTCTCTCCTGCCTTTAACTTCCCTCAGTCTTTGTAACTTACTTTCCATGAAATGCCACTGTACCGACCACCCTCCAGAACCAAACAGTGCTTTGGAGGGGTACTCATGCACAGCTGCCACAGACCCAACCAGAAAGTGTTCTCTCAGCTCAGCACCCTTCTGTCTGTGAGCTATTTAAAGCCTTTCTGGTGGCCTACAGGTGTACAGTAACCTCAATAGCACCTCTTTGCTCATAGAGGTCTGTTCAAAAACGCTTTTCCACAGTGTTTTTGTTCTCTATAAATAGCTAATAAATAATCACTTTTAGAAAGTAGCCATTATATAAACAGCCAAGAATGATTCGGGATGAAGGACTAACCAAGGATGCAATTGCAAAAGAAAAGCGTCCTACTTTAGTATTCCTTGTTTTAAGAAACAACAGGCAAAGTTCCAGGAATAACAACCAGATGTCAGGGTTGGGGGGATGGAGAAGCTACAGATGTGAAGAGATCTTGTCTCACAAAACTTAGGCTACGTGTTATTATCCTTAAATCTCAAACATTTAACCAGATTCCTGAAGGAACATTTGGATAAACCAGGTTAGGCACAGGCCACAGGAACAACAATCCTACTAAGTTTCACAAAAGCTATCCACAAATTCATTTATTAAAACATCAAAAATACCCTCATAATTCCATAGCTAAATTGTAAGCCATATGCGGACTAGTTAATTTAAAGCTATCACACATGTACATCACATATCTACAGTATCAGAGTTAGAAAAACCCCATGTCAAATTCCTTTTAACTCAGGCCCACTACATCATAATATGAGGGAGCATAGTATGCAAGAGCACTATCTGAGTTAAACATTTACAGGTGCTGAGGATTCACATAAAATAACTGTCACAGCTTTGCAGATTAGACACTCACATGCATTTTTTTCTGCTGTCATTAATGCATGTGGCGCTGTTTAAATTAACTTCTGAATTTAACTTTCTTACATTCATTTATTTTTCATCTACACTGAACTCCATATTCCAGAAGTATATACAGGCAGCAGGACTCTAAATTAACTAACATGAGGCATATTCACTCTGCAAGACAAATTACCATTTAAGTTAGAATCCGAGCTTTAGTTTCCAGACCATTTCTCCCAGCCTTTCCAGAGTTTCTCTTCTCTTCCTATGACACCTGAAAACCTTCTTTGATCAGAATACGAAGGTTGTGTCAGGCTGGCATTGAAGACTGTACTCTTCCTTTCTGCAGCAAGAGCTGCAAACTGTACAGGTATTTTGGCAACACACTGAATGAATTGCTCTCTGTGCTTGCCTGAGCACTCCTCTGCTGTTTCACTGCAAAGGGAGACAAGTGGTCTTCAGCATGGGCTGGGAGGAGACAACTACACACCAATTCTTTGAAAATACACAGAAATTATCAACAGTAGTTTAACAAAAACGTGATCTAGTTTACAGACCTATGACTCAATAAAAGCAAATCTGAAGCTTAATCACACCCAATCTGTTTTCCTCTGCACGTTCTGTAGAATTAGTAAGCATATCTATGTTCCTTTAATACAAGAAGTAGTCAGTACTGGTCACTATGAGAACAGGAAGAGTCAATCAGCTCTACAGACTCTGATCTATGACATTTAAACAAGGGGATCTCTCATGCCTTTTAACATCAGGCAATCTTTTTGTTCTTCCAAGTGAATGCCCCAACGATTAGGCTACCAAAGCAGCCTCACCAAAGTCTTGAAGAACTATGCATCCCAAACCAGTATGATCCTTTTTTTTCCATTTACAGCTAGCCAGGCCACTCTACAGAGCAGGAGGAATACCTTCCACTCCAAACTGTGGCTTTGATAGGGAAAGGCTTCTACCATTTCTTCTTTCATCCACTGAATCCGTTCACAAAGTGATTATTATACCTGGTGTCAGATATATCTGGTAAGCCCCATTACCCTGGTCCCATTGGGGTTTCTCAGTCTAAGGTTTATTACTTAACTGAGAAAAGAAAAAAAGAAATCATTATTTCAGTTATAATGTTCCCAGAGTGTTTTTGAGTGAACAGAGCATTTGTGAAATAACTTCATTTTTTAAAAGAAAGGCAAGGAACTGTCTGTCCCTATTCTATTTTTCCCTCAAAATACCACTGAGTATACTTTAGAAATCACTGTTACCAGACCACGTCCTCTCATCTCCACAGCCATCAAGTGCTATACCACCTCTAGCAGACAACTATCTGTCTTTCCTGATACAATGACAACTTTCAAGAAATAGCAACACAGAGAGTTCCAGTAAAATGGATTCTGCATCAAGCCAGCAGATAGGACTTTCAAAAGAGAGGTCAAAAAAAGGACATTTTTGAGTGAAATTCCCTTCTTAATAAATATAAAAAATAAAAAAAAATCAACTCTTGATTATGTATGTGTTTCCAGATATTGTAGTTGGAGACTTTGTAGCAACAAGAGACTATTTGCTTTCTACATCAAAATATCTTTTAACCTTCATTTATCAAGGTCTTCCTAATGAAAACAGATTAAACACCTCAGCCTCCTGCCTTCTCTAAAACAAGTTCCCAGACAACCCTTCAAGCCAGGCTTCAATTTAACTCACTTTAGAGCTCCATCCAAAAGGACCTCTATTTTCAACACATTCAGCACAACCACATTACCTGCCCTTTTGCAGTCACAACAACCAACATCACTTTTGCTCTTAACTAAATCTCATCCCATGTGGGCAAGCACCAAGACCCAGAGTGTCTAGTGTTAAGCTGACAGGAGCTGTCCCCCTCTTGAGGAGCCAGCAGGCTGCATATTCCCACACATATTCCCATTCCCCGCTGCAAAACACACTGTGGGTACAAACACTGAAGCAGTCTGAACATTTAGCTGTACCTTCTCCTTCAGCAAAGCCACCTGGCAGTGCCTGTGCAAGATAATTATACTGTGTAAAGATGAAACCTGCACACGGTTCAGACTTACTTTCCACGATCATTCAGAGTCACCTTTGCCGAGTTGACTCCTTGAATAGTTTCCTGCTCCCGAACGCACTGCCAAGCCAACACAATCCCAGGTAAGGAAAGTATGGCTTGCTTGTTTGAATATATAAAGTCTGACACATCAGCATGTTGTCTTGGTTTCACCTGATGAGCCAATCTACTCTCCATAAGCCCCAGTTGCATTGAGGACAATTAAGTACATCAGTGCAGAGTCACTGTGAGGGTCAGCAGTATAGCAGGGCCCAATTTGAAAACAGGTTATTCCAGCCTGCCAGACCTTTCCATGTGTGAACAGTTAACAGCTGCCCTTCACAGGGTGTATTTTACAGATCAAGACCACTGAGGTATTTTTAAGGCCTTAGTGTAAGCTTTAGTTCAAATAAATTATATTAAAATAAAATATTCTTCTGTCTCCTCTGCACCTACACAGGACATAATGTAGGTCATGGGAGCTAAAGTCATCCACCTTGGTGCTCCACACTGAAACCCATAAGCCATTAGCACATTTTAACAACCCCCCAACTGCATTCAAGATAGCCTTTCAGCAGTAATTTAAACCTGGTAAGTACCCACAGCAGCTACTTAAGTAATCAGAAATCCCAGTTCAGGAACACAATGTGCCTCCTCTTTGATCTCCTTCTTTCTTTGCCCTGGGCTATAGTCAGCTAATTCTCTAAAATGTAAAAGGATAGTACACAGAATAAATAAACATCATTGATAAAGCCACCTATACCACACGGGCTCGGTTTTCATTTGTATAATCAGGGCTGTATAGGTGGAAGACAGGATAACTATATAACTTTGCCAGTAGAAATTTCTGGTGTTAGTAATGGTTCATAAATTAATGCACCAGTTTGACCTCTGGGCCCCAAAGGGAGTACTTGGGATGACTGATTCATACATTTCCTTTCTCTCTGTTTTAAAACTGACCACACTTTGTCTGAAATCAAACACAATAAATAAGGAAAGCATAATCTTTTTTACCACTTCCATTGTAAAACTTCACTTTAAACCACTTTCCATTTCTCAAATTTCAGTCCAGTGCTCCATCCATTAGCTAATGATTGCTGTCTAAAAATGTTGCTACTACAGCTTGTATTTACTGAAAAAGTACTTCCCTAGAACAGAAGATGCATATAAAGATGTACACAAACTGCGTATATTGTAGGCTGCGGGGAAGGAAGGAATGGAGGGAAAGAGGGTCACAAGGAAAAGGCTACTTTTAATCAGCTGCCTACCAAGCCTTTTTGCTACCATCACCTGTGAATCCTGAAGCACTTAAAAGCATTATAACATTCTAAACTTTAGGCTAGGGAAAACAAACAACCTGCTGGCCTTAAAAGGGAATCCATATTTTCTAGGGTTTATGTTAACAAAACAGTGAAAGAACTAGACATTAATTGTGTTACTCTACTAACACCTCAAGTTATGCATAATGACTAAACTCCATGATGAGATGATTGTGTTGCGAAAGACGTACTGAATTGTTTCAAAATGAGAAAAAAAGAAGGGATTACAAAATACACTAGAGGTATCTGAGGGGAATGCTTCATGACAGATACATGGCAGCCACTAACGTGCAATCAATCAACCGTTTGCTTAATTATCCCCAGTAGCAGTCAGGTGAAAGCATAAGCTTCCTCAGGAAAGAATGGTTTACCCTTCCCCAAGATGCTCCCCAAGAACAAAACTAAAATCCCCACTAAATATGGTTTTCTCCACACATAGCATATTATTTAGTTGGGCTACTTTGGCTAACAGTTTTTTAACAGGCTGTCTTCTCACAAAGAGAGAGCCTTAAGGAAAGGCCAAGTTGACAAGAATATCCACCAGCTTGTTATACCACCAAGGACAATCCTTGCTAGGACAGCTCTGGCTTCTAGTACAATTGATAGGAGATGCTAAATCCTCCCAAGAGAAGGAAAAGGATCTCAAATCCCCTCAAACACCCACAGAGCTGCCGGCCATTTTAAAGTGTTTTGGTCAGACTCAAATATCTGTGCTGCTTCAGTCAGCAAGAGAATTCCTGTCCAGACTGCATAACCAAAACAGTCTGAAAATGGTAGAAGATTTGAGAGAATAGAAAAACTGAAAGAAACAATGTCAGCATCTATATCCACAACCCTGCTTCCAAAACAGAGAACCTTAGCAGGTATTCCAGTATCTTCCAAATAAAAATCAGAATCACATAGGGCAGACCTGAAAGCTTGTCAGGAAACACATCACATTGTTCCTGTTCTACACATGGTGGCACAACCAGGGTCTGCAGGACACCAAGGCACTCTGAACGTGTGACAGTCTGCATCATTCTCTGTAATTTAATTCCTCAGGTCTCTCCTCCTTCCCATTGCTCTTCACACCCTCTGCCTTTATGGAAATTTAAATTTAAACATCTACATCAAAGAACACCAGGATTATAAGATCAGGGATAGAAGAAGGCAAGCAAGTAAGCTAATGAGCACAACACAGACAGAACACTGTGGTTCTTGAGACTGCATTAAAAACATCAGTGTGTGGGGAAAGAAACCTATAAAAAACCAGCCAGAGCAGGAGGCCCACATTGTTCAGCTATACGTCATACTGTCTACAAGAAGACAAAACTTTCAGGTGACCCTCAGTCCAGAATTTCAATCTACATGGAAGAGCTACTACATTTTTGAAAAGTGAAATTTATAGTTGTATGCAATCAGCACGTCACTTAATTGCTTTGACTTTCCCACAATCACACCGCTGGAAATCATCAGTTAAGATACACTGACATAAGACTGTGGCTATAATTGTGAACTAAGCTCAAAAACTGCCAGAAAATACTATTTTGCTCTACTGCAATTTGGTTTTGTCAAGAAAATTAATAGAAAAATGCTACCTTAAGTGCAGTGCCAAGGCTCTCTTTGTCTAGGCAAAGGAAAAGAAGGACTTCACTCTCCCTCTGCTCCATCTGGCAAGGTTTCCCAAATGAAGCCTCCTTTTTCATAAAATGGATAATTTTGCACATCTAGTTTAAGAATGCCTGGAGGATACTTTCTTAAGAAAGGTAATTAGTTCTGAGCCCTTTCTCCCCTCCTGCAATCTGATGTTTCTGCTGTCATGTGTCTGGGTCCAAAACCTCATGGCAATGGATCTTCCCTTTAGGCTTTTCGGAATGAAGTAGTGACTGTCATTCCTGTGAGGGAAAAAAGCTCTCTAAGTCACTGTAGAAGAAGAGCAAAACACACATAAATATACCCACTGAAAAGGAAGGTTAAAGTCTGTCTAAAGGAGCTTGCATTAAGAGATCAGAGGCCAAATGCAGCATTTATGTCATCACTTCCTTAAATAACTCTAGCAACTGATGGACTGTCTGTGGTATTACTTTGAAACAGCTTTCTAAAGTTTGTCCTCACACCATTTTGCCCATATGTCCTTTTGTGAATATATATGTGCATGTGATGGAAGACACAACTACATAATGCTTTCAGGTACTCACTGTACTTTCAGGTTAGAAGCAAGCCACCATCTGACAGCCCAGACACTCTAAACTCCAAACAGTCTGCCTTCAGACACATTTATCCATATCTCCCCTGCTAAAAGTGCAAAATCCTTTTTGAATTAAAATTGAAGTAGGCTTACTGTGAAATAGCCACAGGTTTCAGCCACCACTAATGAAAGTGACGGTTTCAGATAGGTTCAAGGTTCCAAATACATAATTAAGAGTAGGTGCAAAGGCAAAAATGACTTAAAACAGGGGAAACTGATTACCATCATCTACTTCTCTGCAAAAGAAATAAGAATAACATTGGATTGTTTTCCCTGTAAAATGACAGCTTTTGTTCTGTCTACAATGTGCTTTTCTGCACTAGGTTGACAAAAGGTCCTTTCTCCGGTTTATATCTCCATTTCTTCTCATTATTTCATCTTAATATCAAAACAGTGCTGAGTATCTCAGACAATAGTGAATGTAAGCTGCTATGTATTAGGGCTAGAAAGTATTCTGGGGTTTTCATCTGTTGTGATACAGTAGGAGACTGTGACTGGCACCATTATAGTCTGCAACAGTCCATAGAAAAGTCATCCCATAACATCTCTTAACACAGGATACGCACAAACATTTCAATACCTGGGCCCGTATTCTCATCAAGACCAATAATACACTGTGACCTTGGAAAGGTGAAATTAAAATGTATTTCTAATAACCCTGAAGTAAAATTAAGTAAAATAAACTGAACAAGTGAAATATATTGAACTTTAATGTTTTTCTCTTCCCTTTTGAACTGTCTGCTTCTTTAATCTTCTTTCAGAGCACCAAGATATACCATCACCTTTAGCTCTCTCATCTTCCCTGACTAATGTTTCCTCCAGCATCTGTGCTGAATTCCCTTCCATTAGCCTGGTCTCTCCTAAACATTTTTTAAAGTTATACAGAGATTTTGCAAAAGTTCATCTTAATTGACAGACTTTGGCATATTTACCAGCCAGAGGCTGCAACTTTGGTTTCCCAGAAAGAGGCGTGTCCATTTCTTCTTCTTGTTTTGCTTTTCCCTCCTTTTCTTTTTTCACTTTTAATCTGTGAAACAGACCAGACAAACACTCTCAAAATTCTCTACCTTTTAAAATTTCAGCCCTCTAATGGGGTGGGAGAATGACAGATTTCATGAGCTTGCTCAGAACCTATCATCACAGTAGTCCCCAGTATCTTACCCCTCCCTGTTAGTCTTCACTTTGTGATTTCCTTCCTTTCTGCAAAGACAGATTCTGAGTAGTCTGAACATTGCTGGTTTAATTTTATAATCAGAAGTCATTAATAATAATAACCTACAAGAAAGCCTCCATGGAATCACTGCCATGGCTCAGCAGAGAACAGAGCTCAAAGCAACATTTGTTGTGTCAGATATCCACTTATGCAGTCAGCTGTGAAACCACTGCAGTAGCAGGTTTGTTTCTGTGGGTTGCATTCCCTGCTATCCCTTCTTTTTAATTGTTCAGTTTTAATCATTTCAGCTCAGCCCCAGTAGTTATCCAGAAGATTCTGACAGCAAACAAAAATCTCCAAAGGAAGATTCAAAAAGCAATGCCTCAGCACCATCTGTGACAGAAATCTGTCTGCAAGAGGCACCCCAGCAAAAATTACTGATGGGAGGGGGTGTTCAGGTAGCCACAACGGCATCTAACACAAAAGTTCACTACAGTGCAGATGCTGGGAACTGCTGTTGCTATCTTTGCAGTATGTATGTGGAGTGGTATCTCCAGTACCAGAAAGGACATCAGTAATCCATCTTGAAGTCTGCTTGATAACCTTTTCAAGCTTCAGTCTGCAGCTTACATGTATGAGAAGGTACATTATTTTCCAAAGCTGCATGCAAATTAAGCAAGTTTTTGAGAAGGGCACATTAATCTAAGTGCTGCATATATGGGGAACCCTTCAGTTAAGTGCTGATGATTCAAACTCTAAAAGGCACAAGGATGAGGAGTGTGCAGGAATGGTTTTGAGTTGTGTTCACAATCCTTGCCCTCAGTCAGCTACATGTGGCACTTCCTCGTGTTTAAGGTTCTAGTTCCCATGACACTTGAAACAACTGAACTTCTCAGGAAAAAAGATAACAGGATTAAAGAAGTTATCTATACCAACAGTAACAAAAACCTGATGCAGTCCTAAAATTCATTGCATTTTGAATCCTTGGAGACTCCATATAGAACAGCACAATTTTTTTTTCACTAAGCAAATCAGAATTTGACTAAGGCTCATATCACTGCAAGTCCACTTCTAGATAACCTATTCAACTGAAAAAAGAAAGGGGGAGATGCTAAAGCAGGCCACTCATATATTTACTTAGAGACTTATTCAGAATAAATACATGAGTATAAAATCACAGCATCATAATCATAGAATGGTTTAGGTTGGAAGGAACCTTAAAGCAACACCCTTTGCACTAGACCAGGTTGTGCAGAGCCCCATCCAACCTGGTTTTACATACTTTTAGGGATGGGGCAGCAACAGCTTCTCTGTAAGCCCATCATAGAAGACCACCAAATTTGTCAGGTACAATTTGCCCTTAGTGAAGCCATGCTGGCTGTCACCAACCACCTCTTGATTTTCCATGTGTCTCAGCATAGTTTACAGGAGGATCTGCTCCATGATCTTGCCAGGCACCAAGATGAAGCTGTAGCTTCCCTTATAAAAATGGGTGTTATGCTTCTCCTTTTCTAGTCAGTGGGAGCTTCAAACTGCCATGACTTCTCAAATATGATGGGTAAGTGTATTAGCCACTTCTTTCACCACTTTCTTCAGGAACTGTGAATTGATTTCATCAGGTCCCTTGTGCACCTTCAGGTTCTTTTGATGGTCTTAAACCCAACCTTTTTCTACAGCAGGTAGTTCATTCTCCCTGTCCCTGCCTTTACCTTTGGAAATTAGGATGGTGTGGCTGGAACACCTGCCAGTGAAGACTGAGGCAAAAAAGTAATTAAGTACTTCAGCCTTCTTCATGTCCTGGGCAAACAGGTCTCCCATTTCCTTCCAGAGAGGGCCCACATTTTCCCTAGTCTTCATTCTATCACTATAGAAGCTTTTCTTCTTGCCCCTGGTGTCCCTGACCAGATTTAATTCTATTAGTGCTTTAGCTTAACTAACCTGATCCCTGGCTGCTTGGACAATTTCTGTGTAGGCAGACCTTGTAGGCTTCCTTTTTGACACAGATCTGATTCAAGATCTCCTTGTTCCTCCTGGAGTTTTTGCCTGACTTCCTCTTTGTTGTGATGCATCACTCGGGAGTTTGGAGAATATTTGATGCCTTCAAGTCACTGAACTATGTCCAATTTAATACAGCTTTCTCTCTAAGGGAACCAAGTAAACTGTGCAGCTGGTATGTTACTATAAATATTAATGAATTGCTAAGAAAGCCAATAGGATTAATAAGAGTGCAATCTAAAAGGCTGCATCACTCTTGGTAAGTAAGGATCCAATTCTGGTGACAGCCAAGTCAAGAAAACAGTTTGTCATTGCCTCCCAAAGAGTCAGGGCAGGGAATGAAATTGCACAAAACTACTCTGCAGATTGTGTTGTGGTCTGGAAGGAGCACCCAACTTGGGAATCACTTAGCAGCTACCAACAATACATAGACCCAGTGAGAAAAAGTATCTTGCCATCTAAAAACTGTAACAAAAATAATTTTACAAAAGTGCAGACAGAAAACACAAGTGTAGATTTGAAGGAAAGGTTCATGTTCCCCCACTCCTTTTACTAATGGCTATTTCCTTTTCAATCCATTGGGCCTTTGAACTAAAATGGCTGCAAGCACAGTTCTCTGCATTGTGCTTTATCTTCAGCGTCTCAGTCTGCACCACTGCTGACCAATGGCTCCGCAGCTTCCCTTGTCATTTCCTCAGTTTCTGTCATATCACAGGAATGTTCTCCAGCCATGGAAGAAGAGACTCCTCCAGCTGAAGTCACCAAGCACCATTGGGCTCACCATCCCTCCAGTGATGAATATGCCAGTGTTTGCTGCCAGTAGAACACTGTCCATATCCAGAGCCCTGCTATGGAAAACCCCATGGCAGGGACCACAGAATACTCTCCAGATATCTGAGTTTGGCTTTCCCGAGTCACCATGGGGTATGTAGGGGCAGGAGCTGGCTGTGTGCTGCCTTGTGCCTCCTGGAGATGGTTCTTCAGCTGATCAAACCCACTGCGGACTTCAGAACCTCCACCAGTCAGAGGGGCCAGCTAAAGCACAAGGAGAGGAGCGTGAGGAAAGCAGGCACCATGCGCAGGGGCCAGGGCAGCCTAAAGGGCTATGAAATATAAATATAAATAGAAATAGAAATATAAGTATAAAGAAAAGCACAACGGTGCTAGGGCAGCCCCTTTACCTAATATTCAATCTAAGTCTTCCCTGGCACAACTTGAGGCCATTTCCTCTTGTCCTATGAATTGTTACTTGGGATAAGAGGTCTGTGCTCCCCCTGGACACAACAAAAGCGACATTGCTGGGATAGAGATGATGGCTTTAATGAAGCATTTATCTGCATACCTTGGGTGCTGTTCCCCTCATAAAAGCTGCCCTGCCACATGCAAGGTGACCTTGTCATCAGTGATGGCCCAATCCTGCTGCTCCTGCAGAGAAGATACGCCCTTGGAGTGATAAAGTGTGGAACTTGTAATTCATGTGCAATGGAACTGCTGTAGTGTTCTTGGTTGAGAGTCTTGCACAGAGAAGGCTGTAAGTTTATAATGCAAATTTGTATTATTATGTAGTCTAGTGTGTAGAAATAAAAGGTGGAGTTTGTAAGGGATATTTATTCAAACTGTTGTGACCTTACAGGTTCTGTGTTTTAAGTAAGGTGCACAGAATAGTGCAGCTGAAATAGAGTAAGGAGCAAGAATCAGCTGAAAGAAACCATTATGCACTGATCCCAGCCTCCAGCACCACTTGTTGCCTCACAGATGGAATTGAGAGAGAACTGAACATAACTCGCAGTAAAAACATGAGGAATTGAGACTAGAAAGGGAGAAAGAGAGGTACTGGACTGAAACTGAGCCTGGGGAAGGAAGAGGAAAGACATTTCAGTAAATGCTTAATTGTTTCTGTTCTTGGGTATTTTCAGTTCCCAAATCAGTAAATTGAAGTTTGTTAATTGGCATTAAATTAAATGAAACTCCTGAAATAAAGACTATCTCACCCACAGCAATGGTGTTCATCCCTCTGAACAACCCCTGTCCTGGGCTACGGGAATAAGTGGAGAGAGAACTTCCTCCCCACTCCAGATTTCAAGGAGTTAGCTCTGTTTCTCATGTTTTTCTTTCAACTCTTTGGATTGGACTGGTACATTTCTAAACACAATTTCAGATTGTTTTGTAGGGTTCCATTTTTGGGTTTTAATTGAATGGTCAAAGAGAAAAACAACCACACAAATCTTTTTTTGTGCAGCTCTGGTGTAGAGGGCATGTTTTTCATTCCTGTAGAAGCCCAGCTGTATTTTGCAGTCCAAAGTTATAACAGTAAATTTGCTCTTTTCACTTTCATTCAGATAGTTTCTGAAGTTGGTTTTAGTACAGCTGAAGGAAGGTTGTTTTACTTCTTATACCAGAAACTCACAAGAGCAAGAAGAATTGGAAGAAAAGCATCCAAACAGAAAAAATAAGTCTCTCTTGGAGAAGTGTTAAAACAGTGCTGGGGCAAGAATGCTGGTTATATAAAGCAAATGAGACCATAATATTGAGAGAGCACCATAATTAAAAGTACTGAAGGAATATAAGAACATAATAGGGAAATCAGTTACAAAAGCCTGTTCCCCATAGAATTTGACTGCTGTAGTTAGAGGATAACATGTGATATACTGAAAAGCATATAGTCTTTGGGTTTACGGAGATAAGGAAACCTTCCTGTGATAGCAAATAAATTGGTTAAAATGTAAGAGACTCACCCTCTTCTGCTGAGTTGATACATCAAAGATAAACCAATAAGAGAGAGTCAAACCTCCCTTGCTTAGACGAATGAAAAGATTTTGATCACCCGCAAGGGATCAGGCCTGACACATTTCAGCAGAATGTATTAGGCAGTATTCAGGCACAACCAAATGAAGAAGTGTGGCCTCATACTCTGACCTGTTCTGATGACAGACCTTGAATTGTCTGTTCCAGCATTGGAAAACTGAGTAAATGGGTTTCCACTGAAAAAATACATTTAACTGGGTAGGGGCAGCAGCTTGAGAGGAATTCCTTGAGAGGGAGGAAATGATAGGCTTGCTTCTTTGCCAAGACTTGGTTGACAAAACAGATTGGCCCTTTGGCCCCATTTGCCAGCACCAACAGAGATGGTGAAATGTTTTTCCTGCCCTTCCCTAGGCAAGCTCCCAGCAAAATTGGTGAAGATTCATCTCTTTAAAAATCTACTCTTTTCATGTCCTTTCTATGAGGCATATGAATATTATCTTGCTAATGGGTTTTAAATGCATCTCAGTAGGATATTAAATGTGGATTTGCATGGACAACTTTAGTGGTTTTGAAATGACAGTTACTCTCAAGTAACCACTCAGAATTCAGTATCAGGGTCTGTGTGCATGTACATGGATCCCAGTAGCATCTTGGACTATTCTCATCTGAAGGTATTTTTAATTCTTTTGGGCTCCTTTTTTGCTCCTTTTTTTCCTTTTTAATTGTCTTGCTTTGCTTATTGAAACAGATGCATACTATTTCCCTCCTAAATAATTTTGTTTATTGTATGTGCAGTAAAAAGGTCACTTTTCCCATTTCCTCTCCCTGGGCCCAGCACCAAAGAGATGTACCTAGACAGAAGATATACCTAATTTTGAAGATCTGATACCAGTGGGAAGGGAGTCTCAAGACTCCCTGGCCAACATCCACCGATTTTAAGCAACTCCAGAGTGAACAGTTTTCTGATTGACAAGCAAAGAAAATTATTTTTCTTCCACTGACCTTTCCTATAATGCTGGCCATGGCTCTTTAATCTTTGTGCCCCACTAGTAGTTCATAAAAACAGACTTACTGGAATTTGTAATGAAAAAGAAACCTTAATTTAGAGAGCCTTCACTGAATTTCAAGATTCTGAATTGGATTGTGTTTGCCAAGGTCAAGTCCAGAAAATGGGGGGACCATGGAGGTTTTGTCCTCAATAATGTTGCAGATGTATGCATTTTAAAATTTGGCATACTATGATTGGCTTAATTTCATTTTTTTGAACAAACACTGAGTATAGTTGAAGTATGGATCTGTTTCACAGAAACTTACTCACAGCAATGAAAGTATAAGATTTAATATGGTAGGAATCTAGTTTTTCTATGTTGGATAAGAAGAAAAACTGCAGGGAGGACAGGAGATACATTCCAAGCAAATCTTCCAATGTTTGCTAGAGAAAAGAGATGTAACCGCAAATGGAGCCTACATAGAGGTTTAAAAAAAAAAAGGAAAGAAAATATGAGGAGAGAAAGGCTGAAAACTATGGTAGAGAACTTCACAACAGGCAACACATGTATCTTTATGTCCTGAAGGCAAGTCCATCACAAAGAATTTCTCAGTCTTTCTCCAGATCACAATTGAACAGGAGTGACACCTCCCCCAAATTCTGATGGGAAATCACTGTGTGTCATTGTAATAATATACATTATTTATTCCTTCTCATAAATTGATTGAAGTCTCTCTGGAGGTTGTTGTTCTTTGTTTATACCACTCCCACCGAAAAACTCTTCCAGAACTTAATACCGGTTGTAAATTACTTTCATAGTTAGTTTACACCTATTGTTCTTGTGCCAACATCATCTTCCTGACTACTTCACAGTTTACTCTTCCTGCTGCTTGCTTCCCAATGAGAATATTGAGAGTGTCCTCATCTCTTCTTAACCTCCTTTTAATCAGTGACAATGTACTTTTAAATCTTGCCTGTAAGTAAGAGTGTCCACTCTTCTCACTAACCTTCTATCTCTTCTCTAGTTTGTTGGGAATATGTCTTTCTCAAGAGCAGCAACAAAATCAACATGACTATGTCACAAGGGTTACAGATGTCCTATATGTAACCAGTGGAACAACACGTCTGGGTACAACTAATAATTGCATCCCAGAATCAGAATGATTTAATGAGTACAGATATAGCTCCTATTTAATAAATGCTTACTGCATGGCAAAAATTCTTGTTCATGACCTTGTATTATATCCCCTTTTATCTCTGTAAGTTCTTCTGGGTCATTTTAGCTCTTTTCTGTTTTAATCTCCTCTGTATTGACAGTAACTTACAGCTTCATTTCAATTCATTAAGTATATATATAATGCATATGCTACTTACTTTAAATGGAGATCTGTCCCAGAATTATCCTTGAAGGCCTTCTTTATGGCTCGGGGATAGATTATATCTTAGAATTGTAATATGATTATTCACATAATACAAAGCACTGTCAATAATACTTGGAAGAGGGGCAAGGAGGGAAGCCTGACCTTTTAAACATTATATTTAGTATGTACCACTTATAGGAAGTTAATACACAACATATTACCCATAAACATACCATAAATGTTGTCTAGTCTGATTATTGCAGAGGCAAGTTCATGTGTCAGAAACCGTTGAGCCCTTCTAGCCTCATACTGCATGCTGACCAGTTTGACTTAAGGGAAACCATACACAGACAGCTACACAGCTTCCAGATGCCTTCTGCTTCCTAGGCACAAATGCTCTAGTTTACTTTCTACTGTACAAGCCATGCAGCCATTTTACCCCGTCTTGTTGAAACAAATAAGCCTGCAGTACAACCCCAGTGAATTTCTCCATATTTACTAAGCTGCAGAAATCAGCAACATGCTCATGCAGAGACACACAATAGCTGCACACCTGCAGCTTTATCTAAAGTTTCGAATCCCTGCATGAAATGTTGAACACTTTATTCAGTTTGTTTTGGTAAATTGGTGTAATCTAAATAGACTGAAAAATATATTGACTAAGGTTAAAAGGAAAAGTAGCATATGTTCCTAATGGTGCCTTTATATTACTCAAAGATTCTTATTTGTTAGTTGAGAAAATGCTCTTTGTTGTTGAGCTGCTACAGTAGGAAGCAGATGGCTGTTTAAATCCCAGAATTCCCACCAGAAAATGTGAACAGATGTCTGTAAGCAGAAATAGAAAAAAAAATCTTTCTGTAAGTCCGTACACTGGGAACAGAGCTATTTATGAGATTTTTACAAAAATCTATCTGCTTCCAGAAGCCAATAAAACATTTTGCCTCCTTTTATCTTTTCCCCTTCTTCCCCTTCATTTTAAAAGTACACACCTGTAACATGGATGGGGCTTTGACAAAACAGCCCAACTTTTATGAGTGCAGGAATAGTCCTAGTAACACCTGGCAACTTGATGTGTGTGTCTTCCTCAAAATGATAGTTTCTTTTCCATATTTGTTGACATTACAGGTACAAAACCTGTCATTTACACAAGAGTCGTACTACAGGGCAAGGCTCAATGCAAAATAGACATAATTTCAGAAGGCCTAGCCATTAGAAAAGAGCAGAGATGTAGGTGGACAAAGTTGAATGCTCAGCAGAGGTTTTGCTAACATAACATAGCCTAAATCCTGTGTCTAGTTCAAATATTCATTTTCCTTCCTTGTTTTTCAGAGTTTTGTATCCATTATACCAGAAAGGAAGGCTGCTTACTCTTAATGACACCATTTCACCTCTAACAGCACATAAAATTTAATGCACGAACATGCAGCAAAAGATTGACAGCTGCCCATAGGCACCATTTAGTGTCACAGATGCATAACAGAAATTCAGAGTTTTTAGAGGGGAAGAAAACCAAATGTAAAATACAGACTTTATAATATTATACCCCTCGGAGATTACCGAATATAAACCCAGTTTAAACTCAGTTTTTGTGCCCTTAAGGATTCTTCTCTGATGTTCTCCTACAGTTGACTTTCAGCCCTTAGAACAAACAGAACCACATGTGAGATTTCTCATGAAGTTGCTGAGAAACAAAGTATCTTTATGACAGTTGAAGCAATACAGAGAAAACAGTCCTATATTCACAACGGAGCAATCAGTTTCCAGGCATCAGAATGTGCTCTTGGGGTTACTATCAACTCACTGCTCAGTAGTGGTCAGAAAAGCAAATCAAGGTCAGGAATTACTGAGAAAGGACTAAATAACAAAATGGATGCTACCATTCTCAAATTGTGCATGATCATGGCTGAACAGCACAGACAACACTGGCCTTCCTTTGCACTCCAGAGAGGGTTCAGAGAAAGTTTTAAAATATGCAATCGCTTCTAAAAGAAGAAAAAACCAAACAAATAAACTAATCCCAACAAATTAGAGTATGACAGATGTCTGTAAAATCTGTGTATAATTATAGGAATTGATAGATAGGAATTGATTGCTCCCCACTCCTCCCAATGTGAGGGCTGCATGCCTTCAATAAAGTTACCAGTTGCATGGTTTAGAATATGCAGAAAGGCCTGATTCTTCACATAGCAGACACTGAAGATATAGAATATACTATGGTATGTGATGTATGTTAACATTTTACACCAAATGTGAAAAAATGACTGGGTAAGTTCATGGGTAAATCCACTGAGACAGCGTAAATGCATAGAACACCTATGCTAAAAATATTAGACTAGACTAGAATAGAAAGTTTCACTTGGAAGGGACATACAGTGATCATCTAATCCAACTGCCTGACCAGCTGAGGGCTGACCAGAAGTCAAAGCATATTATTAAGGGTGATGTTGGAATGTCTCTTAAACACTGACAGGCTCGGGGTGTCAACCACCTCTCCAGGAAGCCCTTTCCAGTGTTAGCTCTCCTGCTTTATAATGTCCAGTCTAAACCTCTCTTGGCACAGCTTTGAATCATTCCCATGTATCTTGCTACTGGAACCTAGGGAGAAGAGCTGAGCATCTCCCTCTCCACTTCCCCTCCTCAGATTGCTGCAGAGAGCAATGAGGTTGCCCCTCAGACTCCTTTTCTCTAAACCAAACAGGATCAAAGGTCACAGGTGCTCCACATAGGACATTTCTTCCAGCCCTTTCACCACCTTTTTTGCCCTCCTCTGGATGCATTCATGGCCTTTTACATCCTTCTTAAATCGTGGGGTCCAGAAGGGCACCAGCAGCAGGCCTCGTTTGAGTGAACAGTGTGTGCCCTGGCAGCCCAGAGCCCAAACCCGACCCCGGGCTGCATCGAACATAGCATGAGCAGCCAGCCAAAAGACGTGATCATCCTGCTGCATTCAGGGCTGCTGCTTGTAAAATGTTTGAAGGCTGAGCTTCTTCTGCTCTTGTTCTCTGACATTTTAGCACTGCCAGGGACAGGATGCTGGACCAAACAAATCTTTGCTCTAGCTCAGGTTGGTTCTCTGCTGTGCTGTGCAGAGGCTTCCACAGCCTAGGCAGATATCTAATGCTACACAGATGGGCTGTAGAAGATTAAGTGTTTCTATTCTGCCACGCAGTGACGAACTACAGACATCTCCCTAATGCTATAGAAAAGAGGATCAGAGCAATGGTAAACATAAAAGGTGTGTGTTAATCATATAATTTTTGGGAGGGAAATTCTGAAGGTTATTGGGTTCCAAATGTATCCTACTGGAACTCATAAATGTAGCTTTTAGATACACACATTCCATGTAGCATGCATGAGAACTTTTGACAGCAACTGCATGATTTCTGAGATAAAAGAAGAAATAAATGCAAAAATGAAATTATTTTCAAAAGCACAGCTAGAAACAGCCACACAATTAGATGGAGTATCTTGACATTTTTTAATAAAACTGGGGGAAATGTTGCAAAAAAACAGGTATCAAGCAAAATCATGTTTCGAAGCAACTAATTTTCTAGTAAAAGAGTATGCAAAGAAGCATTCTCTTCTTATTAATACTGAGATAACATATCAGCATGTTTGGCAAAGCTGATAATCTGAGTGGAAACCATTGACATTGGCAAACCCTCAAAAGATTATTGTTTCAAGAATTTTAGCTTTGTGCTCTTGATATCAGTCTTAGTTTGTGATGAAAAGCCGAAGCTATGAATCACACAGATTAAGGGGGTTTTTTCTGTATGATTAAATGAAGATAATGAATTCATAAATCCATGCCAGTGGTAATCAGAAATCCATGATTCAGCTTAGAGGTATGAATTTCAGTGTGGTATGCTTTTTAAACAAAGTTTTATCATATACACCCACAGTTCCAGAGTAGGTCTGTTCCTGAAAAAAAACAAACTAAGAGGACATAGTCAAAATGTCCTGTTAATTCCAATTAACTCATAATCAATTTTCTATGCAACTTAGCTGGTCTGGTGGGGTTTTTTTCAACTATAAGCACTTCTAGGTTTTGACTTTGATTAAGAAGTACTTATTTCATACTTATTTCTGCAGAATTTATGTTTCTCATTTCTTGCTAAGGAAAAGAAACACTCAAGTCATCCACAAAAGGAAAGGGTTTTTCTGCACCTTCCCACGGCATTTCCCCCCAAGAATCTTTCAGTATTTATCGACAGTTATTCGCAGCAGGGTTAACTTGACATAGACCCACCATTATTTTTCACTCCACAATCAAGAGATGCCAGGATAATATTTATGAGAACGCACTAATTTCAAGCAGACTTAGCCTTTAATGCTTCTTCATGCAATTTTTTTGTAAAGCAAACTAACCATATGGAAAAGTATTTGCTGGATCTGTGAGTGGGAGGGAAATACCCAGACTTTCTAATACAGAAACACTTTGAAATAACCAACAACATTGTTTACTAAATTGATACTACTTCCTAAGGAGTTTCTGACAGCTATCATATGCCTTTGCCAAGGGATCGAAGTGACACTCACAGGAGTATAAGTAGTTCTTTATTACTAATTAGCTATGTGGTTGGCTTTGAGATCTTTCAGCAAGAGCTATTGTTCTCAGAATGTGGGTTAATGTACAGAACCCAAATCTTCAGGGTTCATTGCAAGCCAGATATTCAGATAAGGAAGAAATGTCAGAGTAGGAACATATATCAAGTTGTGGAAGTCATAAAGGGAAAGGAAACAGTAATTTCAAAAAATCTAGCACTCATGTTAAGTAGATGGTCTACAAAGTATTCAGTTTTAGGGCTTCTGTAAAACTGAAACCAATAAAATCACAGCTCAGCTGGTCCATAATCTGATCCTTGTTTCCAGGCCATGGGCAGAACTGCTGATTAGAAGCCCAGAATTAAGATTTCTGACTTTTCCATAAATGGTGGAACACGTCTTCTGTAGCCACCCAGTGAGCACTGGGTGAGAAAATAGAAAACAAAAAAATAAGTTGTTCCCATGATGAAATTAATTCCTAAAAAAATGCCAACAAACAAACAAAAGAATTCATACTATCATGCTTGAAGGAACTATCCTGTTTATTCAACAATGCAGCATTGTTCAGCTTTATGCAAGTACAAAATGTCTGGGAATTTGCTTTCTGCTGAACCTAAAATTAAAAGTTCAAGTAGACTTAACCAGATTTTTACAGTATTAGCATAAGGCAGAGAATTTCCATTGAATTAATGTTCTGAATGTCATTAGAGAAAGCATCCAAGCTAGTTGAAGGCTCATACTGTTTCCAGAGTTATAGATTGGAAAGACAGCTTAAAATCTGAAGCACCACTCCTTCAAATTTCTATATCTTCCCTCTATCCTGACAATCAAGTAAATAATGCCGTGGGTGTGCGGGGGGTGGANTCCAACCTCCTCCCACTAGCTCCTCCCCATCTCCAATCTTTTCTCCCCAGCCTTTATTTTCACATGAATGAAAACAGAAGAGTTTTCCTCCAGATTGTACCTGACAGGATTCAGACAAGTCAGCAGTTTGCTTCACAAACACAGATGCTGGGTGCCAAGAGGTGCCGAAGGCTACTTTGCCCTACATGGAAAAAGGACATGTACACCATGTGCACTTGCAGGAATTGAGACAGTAATGTGACTTCCTTTTCTTTCTGAAGACACAGAAATGAGGCAAAGATGATGTTTTTGAGACAGAGAAAATAGTGATGGGGTCCTGGCTACTTAGAGAGGCATGACAGGAGTTTCCTTCCTCTCTCCTCCTTCCTGAAAAGACCTACACAGAAAGTAAAACATAAGTTAACTGTTTCTTTCAGGATCTGCCTGTGTTAGTTTTAGAATGCAATGTTTGTTGTAACAGATGCCTTATCTAAGATGTAAAATCAGGTGAGCAGGAAAATCTGTATGAAACATTTTTTTACCCTTAGCTTATGACCCAGCTGCATCCATCTTCATCCACGTGCCCAGCTGCATCCATGTGTCCCTCTGGGTCACACATTCAATGTTTTCCACAATAGCAAAGTGGCAAGTTATATTTGTGGAAATGTTACAGAATGTGGCAGGGCACAATATTTTTCAAAGAAAAAAAAATTCAAAATCTAGACTTGGTTAGGTTTGTTTGATGGGGTTTTGTTGTGTTTTTTGGTTGGTTGTTTTGGGTTTGTTTTTTTTATTTTAACCACTGTGAGAGACTTTGTTGTTAGATATTTAGTGCTTAATGACCAGATTATTTTAAAAGAGCAACTATAACATGCAGTATCTAGTAATTTATCTTTTTTTTTTTTTTCTTCATAATACAGTGTCCATCATATACAGAAATTCACATCACTTAAGGAACTGGGCCACTGGCACTAAGTGTTTCATTTCTGCCACTGCTGTAATTTCTTGATGCCTGCCTCCCTGAACTGCTAGTTGGTTTACCATCTGCTTCCATGTGTGCAAATCTGCACCTCACTGACAATCTTATACAGGTTTGTCAAACTACCTGGAGTTCTGTGGGTATCATCGGAACGCAATATTAAAGAGGCCATGAGATCATTAAATATATGACACAAACATAGTATACAAGATAATTTTTAGCAAGTTTTTATTTAGGCCCCTATTGCATAGACCAAGTCAGACTTCAAACAACAGAAATCAAGACATCCCTTTTGCATTTAAGACTGGAGGGAACAGGCAATAATGTAAGAAAAAAAAATTAAAATCGTGGTTTAATTTTTCTTTAAATGAAACTACAGGTATGATCTGAGCCTTCAGAAGTATAATGTCTGTATAAACAAAGAGCTCTTTCATAGAGGCAAAGGAAGACATTTTTTTATGAGGATATAATGCCAGAGTGAGTTTTTACAACATAACTCTGAAGACCTGGGCAAAACAGAATTGAAACATAAACCTGTCTCACAGCTGATCATCAGAGGAGTTCTATGGAGCTATTCCATATGGCTTTAGAGCAGCCATTTGGGTGCTCTAGAGTTTGCTCATGCTCATTTTGTTTTGCCCTTGAATTCAAAATTAGAGATAACAGCTTGAAGTACAGTAGTTCTCTGCATCCTATCTGAGTGGAAGTCAGTCACATTCCCATCTCTGGGCCAAGGTTGGAGATGGTAATAACAGGTCATGTCCATGGGAAGTAACAGCCTGTCCAGAAATGGAATATAGTTGTTTGTTCTAAGTTCAGACAGTGTCTTATTTAAAAGATATTTGGGGCACACTGGGATTCAGGAAGTAATGTAAAGTGTACCTACAGCTGCAGCAATAAAACAAGGTGAATCAGGGCCGTCCTGGATGGCAATGTTGCATTTCACAGTGGTTTTCTCACTACTTCAGACCCATATGTAGAAAAATACTGAGTCATCTAAAAATTAAATGAGATCTTGTCTTTCAGTCATATTAAGTGCTCAGTTTATTCTCTCAGATGATGCTCTGCCAGGTATCTGCCACTTGCTACATCTTTGCTGCTTTAAAAGTATTTTCCATTTATGCAATGTTTTTCATATTGGATGAAATGCATGAATGACAGGAAAAAAATAAGAGATATTAAAAAGCTTATGATAGGTTTTGCTCAAGAAGGGATAAAATGTAAAATTAACAAAGGTTAGGCAAAGAAGCAGAACAAGAATATAGAGTCATCTGCCCATATTCTGGCTCATGCATTATTTTTACTTTTTTTTTTTTTTTTTTACTTTGAAATCACTCCAGCAACCAGAACTGCCTCAGCATTAGATACACAATAAATATTATATTTGGCTCTTCTTTAGCTTTACCATTACTTTTTATTCCAATCCTGCACAGCACTACAGCATGAATATCGCCACCTCAAACTCCTGTGCCTGAAATCCAAGTATAAACTGGCTATAGTTTGCTGCTGTAGTGTGTTAATATTCTGGTTGCTAAGGTGATGCACTTATTGAGTTAACTCTTGACGAGTACTTTGCCTGAATAACACAACAATATGAGTCAGTGCAGAGCACTGTACAATGACAGCTAGATAACTCCTGATTTTTCAAGCTGAGTCCTTTAAAATTGGTATAGACATCCCCGAGCTACACTGCATTCTGCAGTACAGCTTATACATATGCCTAATTTTCTACAGTGCCACCAAAATAAAACAACTAAAACATTCCCCCATACTCCAGAAAACAGAATTTGTTGTTGTCTTTTTTTTTTCCCTTCCCCAAAATGACAGCAATATTATAGCATTCTGGACACTGCTTTAAAGGGAGAGAGGAACGAACATGGACACTTTTCTATGTTCACTGGGTATCTATTTATGGCTGAATGATGTTAAAGCCTCAGTAAGGAACCCACAAATTTTGGATGCTTGAGTTGGAATAAAGAAGAAGGGACAGGAGACAGCCCTCTTGGGAAAACAGTCTGTTTGCCTCCTCCTGCCCTCATCTATCTGCACTTGTATCTTTACTCAGCCAGAAAACATTTCAGTGAATAACCATCCTTGCAATTTGGAAAAAGCGTTTAGTGACACTATCATCTTCAAAGCGTTTAGTGACACTATCATCTTCCTGCTTTGTACTTCTAGCCACCTACACGTGACATTGTGTTTCTCTAATAGGCCATTATGCTGTCTGCTTGAAAGCCTTTGTTTGATACAACTCCTTGCAAAAGTACTAGAACTCACATTTACTTCTGTCTTTCTAAAATGTATTTCAGATGTTTAATGCTTTTTTTTTGTCTGTGCTTTTTGTTTGTTTGTTTGTTTGTTCTTTTAATGATGCTGCTTTCAAATAAAAGCAGCTCTGTACCTGTAACTTCAGATCTGCTCTCCCATAATATGGTTGATCCTTCATAACAGTCAAGAAGGCTGCAGCTAAGAAATTTGGTTTTAACACTCCACTCTCCCTGCATTACCACACAAAAAGCTCAGATTTAGGAAAAAAGTCCATCCAGCTCTCACTATCCCCAGAGATATCTGGCTAATTCCCACTGAATGAAAGGGAAGAAGTGCTAGGGGTCTGCTTTCAGAGCTGACAGCCTTTCAAGAACAGCTGTTAACTAGATTCAAACAACCAGCAGGGACATTCAGAGACAAGCTGGAAAAGGTCAGTTCCTTCCTTAAATTGTAATCAATTACAATTTTTAAAAATAATTTTTCTTATTCAATTATTAGTGGTCACTAAAAATCAAAAGTGAAATCAAAACTCCTCTGTCTTCTGGACGTAACAGTTGCACATCCATGTTGAAAGCAGAGGGACCTTTCATTTTATAACCTTATTTCATAGGCATTCTGCTTGCAGATAGCCTGAAAATTAGCCAGAGGAGCCAGGTGATGCAGACAAAAAGCTGCAGACCACTCCAAGCATGTGACAGAGAGCAATCATCAAGGTGAACAGTTATAGATGCAAATGAGCTCTAATACCAAAAGATGTGAACAGCCAGAGTTCTGAGCTATCTGCATACACAAAAGTCACTCAGTGCCAGCACTAGGTGACATTGACAAAGATCACTGCATATCAGTGACTAAAAAGTTGAGGGAAAATGGGATTGTTTACTCTTCTACACCTCTATTTTAACATTCAACCTACAAATGATTTTTGAAGGCAGAGATATCCAAAGCCACCTTGTGTGTGTAGTGAGGAGTCTGTTGAACAAAAAATTGCACCCACTCTTCCCTGCTGGTCTAAGACATTAAAAATAGCACATGGACAACACCTCTATGACACATTTGCATAGCCTTTTATATCATGTACTTAGATCAAGCAATGCCTGAAAGATGTGACTATCCACACTCCTGGTCTCCCAAAGGAAAAGAGGGAAGCAGAAATGGCAGGCAGATGTTCCTTACCCCTAGAAGAACTCCATGCTGTGAAAACAGCAATGAGAAGAATACATTTGTTCCTCCATAAGAGCAGGCCTTTCTTGATAGATTTCGATGCTAGAGTCAAGTCAGCATCTTTATACCCAAGCTGCAGTTCAAGTGATCTTTCTTTGTAAGTTTTCTGTTCCTTGGCAATCACTGTTTCCACAAGTGAATCAGTTCCATGATATCTCTTTGTGGCAGTCACCCCTTCGCAGCTCCCCAAAACCCAGACATACACCAAGTATGGAGCATGTCCATGTACCTTGCCACTGCTGATAGTCTCCTACCCCAGGCCGAACTACTTTTCCAGTACTAATGCCAGCCTTATAATTGTGTCTTTTTTTTAAATTTTATTCCTTTGAATACTCTATCCCTTGAATGTTTCTTAGGATGGGATTCCAGAGCTCTGAGACCCCTTGAAAGAAAAGGAAGAAATCCAGGGTTACTTTCCCAGACTACAGTGGTGGATTTCTGTCTCAGCCCAGAACTATGCAGTATTTATTTCATCTTCTGGATTTTTTATCCTTTGCTCTGAAGTAATGAGAGTTTCTTGATTGGCAAGAGCACTGATCAGACCAGTAATAATCTGCTTACATGTTTCATCAATGAAACAGAGCTAGGCTACAGCAGGCTTGTACTGCACATCATCACCAGACCCACTGGGGATTAGGATGATTATAGCAGTGACCAAGGCCATGGAAACGATTTTGTCCTGATCACGCTTTTCCTGCTGACACACTATCTGCAGCAGCCATTTCCTTAGTCAGGTTAATGAAACCCTCTTTCGTTTGTGTTTTCTCATTTAAGAAGACAACTGCTATAAAAAAAGATAACCTCTCTGACCTCAGCCATTATCTCTCACTGTGGTTTTTTATCACTGAATCTGTTAATTGAAACTACAGAGTCAGAAGAGCAGCACTCTACATAGTTTAGCTCATAATCATGTGAAACCTGAATCCCAGTGAGGAATTTATGTATAACACTAATTATGACTGACATTCCCAGTTAGGGTGGGAGATAAAAATCACATCACAGTGTAGCTGGAATGGTCTTGCAACCTCTCTGCAGCTGGCTTAATGTTTCTATACAAATACCCTGACCTTTAGAAAAGAGAGAGGGGAGGAAAAGCAGGAGATGTTTTTAGCGTTAAATGATTCCCATTTGTAACTCTATGAATGGCACATTTGGTTCAATTTCCAGTCTCTGGCATTTCTAAACTGCCATGTTACAAACAGGCAGCAAACTAAACTTTCTCCCTAGAGGGAAGGCAGGCAATCAAGCCAGTACTCCAGCCAGCAGGTCTGTGATGCTGCTGTGTCAGAAATCCAGCACGCACAGACGGCATGGGGGCAGTTCCATGAGATTAGAGCACAGGGCCATAAGCAGCAAGGTAAATACAGCAACAAGGAACTAGAGAGGTATCTGCATAGAGGGTTCCAATTCAAAGGCATAAAGGTGGTGGAGAATTGGGACTCAGTTCCTTTTACCCACTCTGCATTGCTCTTAATTCACACAAGTACTGGAGAGTGTGGTTCTGAGAGTAGTATTTATTATTTATTCCTCTTATTCTCCAATGCTATAAAAGGGTCTGGGGAGGAAAAGAAAAAAGAAAAAGAAAAAAAGAAATAATCAATAAGAAAAGAAAATGGAGGCTTTGAATGAAAGTTACACAGTATTTGTCATCCTGCAGGTCTTGCTTTTTTTCCAGCATCACTAAGAGGTATTGCTCGTATGCTGAATGTAAGGTAGTCACCAGTCACCAGCCAGCAACTTCATAATGTAAATAAGTATCTCAAGCAGGGAATTTGTTTAGGAATCTGATCTGACAGTTTGCCACAGATTTAAATTTACTCCTGTTCCACCACAGCTCCACTGTGATCCAAGTGCTGAAAACTGACTAACAAATGGGTTCACACAAAGTAAAGACATCTGTGTCGTGGGGTGGAAGGGAAAGAAATTCATTCTGGGCCCTTATGTCATCTCCTAAAAAGACCAGGAGACAGTCAAGTAGTGTTTTTACACAACAGGTTAAACAGGAAAGGACAAGGTTGAACAAAATCAAGAAACAAAGATCTCATATTTCAGACAGCGCTCTAAAGTTCCTTCTGTTCCTTTGCATGTTTTTCTACAGTTTTCAACTCAAATACATTGCTTGCTTTGTTTGCATAATCTTAGCTTCACCAGTTTCCATGAACTAAAACTAGTTGAGGGAATAATTTAAATATATTGAGGAAAAAAAAGGAATTTCCATGCCTAAAATATTATTGACACAAAGAACATGTCATGTATTTGCTTAATTGGGGCTCTCATCAAACCCAAGTGAATTTTTTGTTTACACGGGTTTTGCCATATTGTTTCTAATAAGAGCAGGAAATAACATTTCAGACTTCTCAGCATCTGATAATGATGACTTAGAGGGTAGCCTTGATAAAGTTTGCATTCTAACTCCCATTTGGCACCTTACAGCCCACAAAAGCTACAGCAGTGCCTTTATCATGAATTTGAGAGTAGAAGAGACACTGTCGCACCCAGCAACCAGGAGGGCGCAAAAGAATCAGCCAGTGGATGGACAGCTCTGTTTAGTGATGCTCGGCAAGTACACACTGTATAACAAAGTTTGCTTTTTGAAATGTTCACATTTGTTACTGCTCCTACCAGCATCCACTGCTCTCAAGACAACTGTGGAATCTCCCCTTTTATCACCCCATCTTCATGCCAGTCATAAGCAGGATCTGAATTCAGTCTCACATTCACAACAAATTATTTACTGGCAGCTAGAGTGAAAAATGGGAAGTTGGGCAGATTTACAATCTGTTAGACAGCTACACAAACATTTTCAGATGTTCAACATTTACAGAAGTGGATGAGATTGTGCATTAGGTTTCTCTATCTGTGAATATAGTTTGTAATCTTGAAATTGCAAGCTGTGTGGGCATACGCTTTAGTTGGACTGCTGAACATTGAATCTGAGGAATCATGACAGCAGCAGGAGTTTACATTTCTGCATATAACCTAAGGTATGCTCCATGCATCATCACATGTGTCTGTCCCCAGTGCCAAGAATTCAAGGCAAAGCAAATGAGTTCAGTCTGGTATATTTGGAAACAGGCAGAGCTACAGAGAACTGGGGTGATGAGGGGACAGGCACCACCTGGGGGGACCTATACACAACACCTTGTCTCAAAAGCCTTTGTAAGTGCAGGGGTGCCAACAAGAGAAATCTAGGAAATACACTTAAGTCTTGCTAATTCAACTAGCAGATGAGTTGTGGGGAAATAGGCTGTGTGATGGAAGGGTGTCCTGGTTTCAGCCACAACCAAGGGGAAGACCCACATGACAAGATGTTTTGCTATTACTCTGGCAGCAGCTTGAATTTCTATCTCTAGTTCTGTAAGGCAAAAACACAATCTCTCTGCTGTCTGATTTGAAAAACAGGTGGCAAACAGCCATCTCCAAGGGAGCAGTATGAAACTTGCTTCCACAGATGCTGCTCTGAGGGGAAAGCAGTTATTAAATCAATGGTCAGAGAGACAAGGAGAATTTAGATCAATGGTCTCAATTTAGCGACCTTCCTGGGAAGCAGGACACTCATTTACACCCTGAAGAGCAATCAGGATTTTTTTGCAAAGTTGTTACAATGGTTTCCAAATAGTTTTAATGGGGAGAACTGATAGCATCATCTCTGCATCACTTCTGTTAACTGAAGAGCCCCAGATGCAGAAGAGCTCCAGTCTCCCTCTCTGGACTGTGTGTGTGCCAGCCAGCAGCACAGTGCTACTCCCAGCTAATGCAAGCTCCTGGAGCACAGTGGGATGGGTACACGCCCACTGCTGAGCACACATACCTGGCTCCAGGCCTGGAGTAGCTCCTGCAAGATGCCCAGACAGAGATCCTAAAAGTACATAACACAGGAGTGCTGGTACAGTTGGTAACTCTCCCAGTCATAGTTAACAGCCTGGAGTAAAATTTCAGTGGGAAAGTGGTACAGAACCTGAAGGAAAACATGCCATAACAAAGACTAGATGTTGTATCAGTGCTCCCTGCCCTCTCTGCAGAAGGAAAGCAGCTTCCATGGTGGTCAGCAAGCCAAATTCAATGAGAATAACCTTCAGTAGTGATCTGTCAGGTGGCAGCAAGAGGCTGAAGTCATTATTCTCCCAGGAGCTGAAGACTCCCATAACAGCACATGGTGCATTGGGGCTGCAGACATCTGACTCCCATCTGCTTCCCAGCCAGCCTTCCCAGGGTCTGGGCTGTAGGAAGTGCTTTGGGCAGTCGCTTGTCTTCCTTGTCAGAGGGAGAATAAATGCCTACAGCACATCACCATCCAAACACGGCTACTGCTGGGTACGTCCTCAAGTGCAACACTCCAGCTGCCATTTTTAAGAGCAACTCATGTGTTTCTCTGTTGTGCTGGGAAGGACAGCTCCGTTTCTGCATTCCACTGGGCTGGGCACCGCAGGCAGGAACAATGAGCTGACAGATACCTGCAAGATGCCTCTTCTGTAAGTATACTACCTCTCTCAAGCACCACACTATGTTTACAGCAGTAGCAATTGGAGACTAAGCTAAAGTTTGCTTTTTTCCTTCCTGACCTTGCTCTCCTGACCTTAAACATGTGAAATTTGCTCCCTGTTCCTTTGAGGCTGCTGGAAGCTTCCAGGAATGAGCGATTTCTCTGACACAGATCTTGCTAAAAGGAGTATGAGACAAACATACAGTAATGTCTAAAGACTGGCAAACTACTCCCAGTAAAATATCAAATGGAAACATTTATAGGTTATAAGAATGTTTCAGAGCCTGGGATGAGCATGTTTTCCCCTCAAAAATTGGCATTCTACAACTCTCTGTTGAAATACTACAAATGTGTTTATTTAAAACATGTATTAAAATGCACGAGAAAGTAGTATTTCAAAAAATAATCATCAACTACAGATGAAGCATTTTCCCACTACAGAAAAGGCAGAAAAAGGAAGAAGATGGCTGAAATCAGTTGTAAGCAAAAAAACCCAGCAAAAACTACGTGAAACTTTTCTATGGTTCCCATCAGCATAGGGTCTATGGTTCTTCAAGAAAAAGAATTTTTCTATGATTGCTTTAATTCCAAAGTACTCCTTGGCTGCTTGATTTTTGCTATGGCAATTAGATTTTCCGAATTCCTTCTTTCCCCATTGTGGGGAAAGTTTAAACACCTTAAAATCTCGCCTAAAGATTTCTATAAGACAAAGACAGTCTCATAAACCTGGTTGAACTTAGGCCCAGCTCAGAGCATAAATTCTGTATAGAATTATTTGGAATTTGTACCAGAAAAAAGGAAGTAAGGCTTTCAGAGGAAGCCAGTTCGGAAGTTCACTTTTTAAGAAAACCAGAAGTAGTACACGTGGGTAAAATCATTCTCTAATGCCCTAGACACAGATACGTAGTAGAATTGTTTAAAAAAGGTTCAGAATGAACTGTTCCTTATACTTTTATCAAAAAGCGAATTAAAAATGAAGAAATAATTCCACAGTTTTTCCAACAGGGAACGAAGTGATGGAGGGAACAGAGGGAATGCTCACTAAACAAGTGACAATCAGCAGGCATCCATCAATTTGGCTTAAGTGGCACAGTATGCCAGAAGTACCACTAGTAAACTTTGTACTGTAGTGCCTCTTTTTGCCCTTTACTCCAGATTATTTTCCTCAAAAGTGGTATGAAAGAGTTTCTTTCCTTGTCCAGTGGTCCCAGCAGACTTTAAACCATCTGACTGGCATAAGCTATGTCCACAAAAGAGAAAATAAACATCTGAAGGACTCTGAAAACACACTCCTTAGGAAATATGCTTCCTTCAGAACATTGTTAGCCCTGTCCACACCCTCTTCTGTAAGGAAAAGTTGCACATACTGGAATTTATGCCTGCAGGGACCGTGCTCAGACCAAAGGTCTTTATGTTAGGATGAAGCACTATGTGTACTTGGGATGCATTGGGAACAATATCCACAGCAAGTGGCAGAAAAATGCCTCCTTGGAAGACAAGGCAGAAGGCACTAACTACTTTCAGTATAAAGATCAAAATACAGATATTTGCATGGTATTACACATCACTAGTCAACTCCTCCATATCATTAGTCCTTCCACTGACTTCAAAGCAGAACAAATTTCTTTCATGGAGAAGCATACTTTCATTAGTGCCACAGTGAGAAGGTCAAATCCCTCCTTCCCCCTCCCATCCTGCCATCCCCATTGTCCACTGAACAGGAAACTAAATCTCAAATCAGCTTTTCCTTTTTCTTGCACAGGTACTCAAGAAAGACCTCAAAGAATATTTGTTTAGGAAACAGTGGGAGAGATCAGACTTTGAAAACATGGAAGAACCCTAGTGTGAGCATTTTTCGTGATGGATCTAGGGCTGTATTTACAAGGGAATTAAAATAATCCTGCAAAATAAAATGCTCCTTTTCAGTACCTCACTTCTTGGCCACATGTGGAACTTAAATAACTCCACGTGTGCTACAGTATAATTAACAACTCCATTACACTTAGTACACAACTTCTGCATTTGGCTTAGAGACTTGTTTCAAGGATAAAATCCACAGCATTCCAAACCTGGTGACCCAAAAGGCAAGCATTGAGCAAAACAGTAATTTGGTATCTGCATGCATCCATATATGAGGCCACTTTAAATTATTTTACTAAGTTTGACACACAGCAAGATTGGTTCCTGAATAATATTTTCCCTTTTCCTTCTCCCTTAAACCCATTAGGAAATCCATTTTTGTTCTCAGCTGATGCAGGGTGGGAGGAGGAACAAAAACATAAAAGCAACAGTCTTGTACTTCTTCAAAAACATTCAGAAGAATGGGAGCTGGGGTTCAGGAAAATAGTTAGCTTGTTAAGGCTGTCCAAAGCAACAAAAACCCAATTTTCCCCATTTGTACATATAAATATGGCACTTAACAATTGAAACAACTTCCTGGTACTTTTGGCCTGACCTGGCAATTACTAGAAGCCAGTATTTCTTTCATTTAAACTTTATCTTTTAGAGGCAGGCTAGGCTCAGTTCCAGTGTCACCACCTCTGCTTCTACAAAATGTTGAAGATTATTTCATATGGAATGCTTACTGGGTTGAAATTACAGCCCCAAGTCATAAGCAAGCAAGAGAAATAGGGACTGGAAACAGCATGGAAAGGAAAAAGACTGTATTTGCAGAAGACAGGCAACATAATGTGGTTTGTACACACACTTCAGGTTTGATAGCAGTTTCTCCTGAAACTGCATTTGGATGTATTTTAGACTTGAAATCACAGTTTTAGCTACTGACTTTGTACAGCTATAACAGCCTCGAAGACAGTACTTAAATATTAATGAAAGAAATAGCTATTCCATCACTCAGGCTCCCCACCCAAATGCTCACAACAAGGTCTTCTAGGCAGATTTCTACAGATTTTAGCCAACCTATACCTCTGACCAACAAATCTATTTGATAGAGAAAGGACCATTGGTAATCAGATGCTAAGCAGAAAGATATATTTGCACATTAGATCAGGAACAAGGAGACGTGGAGATATGAAAGAATCAGTATTTGCACTTGAGACAGGCTAGTTTGGACCAAATATTTAGTTGTGTTTTCCCTTGGACCTCAGATTAAAAGGCAAGTTCAGAAAAATTCACTTAGCTTATAGTGATGTGTCTCTTTCTCCTATTAACTTCTTGAAATACAGGCACTTATAAATGTATTTTACCAAATCTGCCACAAGTTTTACTCCCAGATCAGTTAAAGGTTTCACCATCTGTTGGTATTTTTTGCTCACAATTGCCTCAATACAGTAATTGCACATAGACGGAAGTATACTGAATTTATTTATTTCACTTTTCCTAAATACAATAAGTTGTCATGGTATAACTTGGGGCCACAGGGATGTGAGGGATAAGTGAGGGTAGATTACAGTTAAAGGTTTACTACTCTAAGTACAATACTACTTTTCTTAACAGCTAAGATTTCGGAGATTTTCAGGCTTTAGCAGCTGGCAGTATGATCTATACAAGGGAATATTTCTATCATTTACCAACATTTCTAAATATTAGGCCAAGGAAATATTATAAATACTTTATTTAGATCTTGAAAGACTTTATTTTAGTAATAAAAAACATATTAACACATGAATGATATGGCTTTAATGCACATCACAATTTGGCCTGCTATTAAAAGTTTGGTTGTCCTTTTCTCCTGCTCCCCATCTTAAAAAAACAAAAGGAACATAGAACCAAAACAATAATGGTGTTTGTCTCTATTGAGAAAAGTATAATAAAGTTACATTCTCCTTTATATATAAAGATTTTAGACAGGACTGGAAGTGCTCCAGGCCAGCTCTGACAGATATGGTAAACGCAATTTCAGACTTTGTACAAAAACAGAAAGCAGAATAAAATGTTCTCAAAGAAACAATGCAAAAGAATGCAGACATAATGGACTGATATAAACATCAAAGGAATAATTTGTTTAGTGTTGACTATCAGATAATTTTAATTATTTGGAGTACTATTTTTGAATGCTGTGAGGTGGGGGGTTTTAGCAAGTTCAACTTTTTGCTGTCTTACTCCTGTTCTTCTACTGCAAAAACACCCTACAAAACTGTTTATAACTGCTGCAGCAGGAATATGAAGTACACATCCAAGTTCCCATACCTGATTCAAGTATCTGACTCATCTCAATAGCTGACAGTATTTTTGCAGAAGAACCCATGTGGGAGAGCCTTCCCTGTCTCCATTTACTTTGGGCAGTGCTTTACAAGAAAAGAGTTCAGGAAAACAGCTCATCCTCTGCAAAAAGCCACTCCATGTTGAAAAATGCAGCAGCACAAACTAAGTAGGAGTGGATGAGGAAATAAAAACCAGAGAATATCTGTTTTCATGGTTTATCTTCTGCTACCTCATTCCTGCTTGGAATAAGGCAAAGACATCTTTTTCTTCTACAGCTATCTAACTTACTGGAGCTTGGTGCAAATTTCACCATAGATTTCATATTAATTCATACCATACCATATTCATAATTCATATGCAATTATAATAAAATATTAATTATAGCATACAGATTAATATATTACATTTGATATATTATAATAATTCAGGCAATAACTATATATTTCCTCTTAGTTTCATATTAATTCAAAACTGAATATTTATATCTGGGATTTTTAATTAAAAAATACTATTTTGAGTACCCAGATACTCATATATGTTCAGGTTCTTAATTTCTCTTGAATTCAGTGGTGTGGTATTTAAGCATTTTCATATTTCAGAGGCTCTATAAAACAGTCATTATCCAATGATTCTCTCCAGATTTCAGGGAGGGCAGATATAAAGAAAGCAAATATTCAGGAGTCCTTCCAGTAGGAGAAACAGTCTCCATAAGCATCAAGCATGAAGAAAGATTATTAGTCTGGCTAACAATTATACTATATCTAAAATACCACACAATTAGCTGCCCAAAATTTATAAGCTAAGAAGTGATTATTTTCTTCTAACAGCATCCCACATTTCACTGCTGTTCAGAGTTGCTAGAATAACTCTGTTCTCCATATTTATTATGGGTTTACTGTCCTACACTATCTGGCAGGGACCTAGCACACAGAAATTCTCTCCTTTGCAGCAGAGACCTACTGATGAGCTATTTTCACAGAATCATAAAGGCATTTCTATTCATACACATTTCATTTCTACAGAGCAGAGCACAACTGATGACGAAGGATCCAGAGGATGGAACCTGTGGGTGATACCAGTGTCAGCTCTCTCTGGCAAGGTGCACCAGATCCCCAAGCCAAGCATTTCCAAGATCAGTTGTAATCACAGTAGTAACAAGTGCATATACTTACAGCCAGAGAAAAGCTCAATTATTTTCCAGAATTCATCTAACTGCATAGCAAATAAGTTTCACAGGCTGATATTTCAGAACAATCATGTCAACAGTGAGACTTCATTCCCACTGCACACCAAGCAGCTTCAAGACTCTGGGAGGGAAACATGAGAAGCCTAATTTTTTAGCCACACAGATCAGCAGTTCCTCACAACAGGAGCAGAGTGGCACTTTCCAACTTTCAGGTCAGTCAGTGAAGCGAGACCTCTTTCCCTTAAATTCACCATGGGATTCAGAGTTCAAATGTGTTCAATGTTTGCAGCTGAGCATCAGTCATCACACCAGCATTGGTACCTGGGCTTTCTACACCCTCTGCAGATCCAGTACCAAGAAGGGAATACAGAACATGTGGCCCAGTGAAAGCAGAGGTTCTCAAATACCTGAGGCAACATTGGAGAGTGCACCTTGACTCTACCCCAAACCCAGGGGGTGCCTAGAAAAAAGATTCCACTGGTAAAATAGAGGGGGAAAAAAAATCTCTGCAGAATTTGTATGCCCAGATTCTTTGGGGAGGAAGTAAACGGATTTACCCAATGTAGCCTTGTGCAGTAAACTAGAAAGGGAAGGCAACAAAGGCCAAGTTCTTTGTCTCAGAAGAGATAACAAAGGGGAGTTTCAACCCTGTCTGGGTGCCTTTGCTACCTATCCACAAGGAGCACTCCTTACATCAGCCTGAGCAGGTAAGACCTGTGCTGCAATTCTTATTACTCATCTAAGTGATCTCAGTATGAAAGCAAATGATGATTTTCACTCTTTTGTGCACAAAATTGATATTAGAAGATTCCAAGCCTTGTTTTTCCGCAAATATCCCATTTCCTACAAATCAATGCTCTTTCATGCAATTTGGAAACTTTAAACACTTTCTGGCAGAGGAGAAAATTTAATCTAGATCTTTCCATATTCTAGGTCAGTGATCTAACTGCTGGTTTCCAGTCTAGGATCAGACCACCCTTGGTCCTGGTCCACTGAAGGTCTTTGTACTGGCTGATTTCACCCAGTGCTACCTTTGCTTCTATTGCTCCCCTCCAACCTGGAAAACCTTAAGCAGATACAGCTAATTTTATTCATATTACACAACTGAAAGTCTGACTCAATATGAGAACTCCTCCAACAGAGTGAGAGACAAGCATTACCCTGAAGACAGGCAAATTAAACTGCTATCTCCATTTTACAGACTAAGCAGCAGAAGGGGAGATTAGGCAAGATGCCAGAGGTCACAGGAGAAAACATCTGCGATAGCATGAGGAGCTGAGCCACCTTGAACCCAGCTCACAGCTGCAGACCATCACTTGCCTTTAGCCTTTAACTAAAAGTGCAGGGGAGGCTTTACTTCTGTGAGCCTGGAGGGCAGGCTGTTTCTCAGGTGTTACCAAATTTGTGAATAGTTTTGTTTGTTTGCCTAGTGACATTTCCCACTGCTGCTTCATGCAAGGTCTCACACTGCAGCGGGGGAGAAGAGATTGCTGCTCGCAAAGCGAGGAAATATGAAACCTTAAGGAATCACCAGAAGAGCTGACAGGCAGGCAGAGCGTCCTAAACAACTTCGACTCAGCCCTTAATCAATTGAATTGCTTTCCAGCTGATTGAGCCCCTTAGGTTTTCAAATCCCAGCATACAGACCAAGTATTAAAAACTACCTTTCAGTCTGCATTTGTAACTGTAGGATTGAAGGTCAATTCCAAATAGGAGACTTTCACACAAATCTTCAAGATAATGCCAAAAAAAAAAAAAAAAAAAAAAAAAAAAAAAAAGCTGAGAAGAAAATTAACCTCAGATGAAAGTTAGTAATAATCTTGACTCCTGACTCCTGATGCTCTCTCTGGCAAAAGAGTTTTATTTTCCCTCCCATCCCCTTAAAAGAGGAAATACAGGCAAAAGCAAAAATATAAGAAACTGTTTTTTTTGAGATGACACTGCCACCTATTGTCACTACTATGCTTTCTCACCTTTTAATTAAGTCTTTTACAGTCCATCAAATGTCTGGTCAAAACCAAACCTTTCCCATTTTTCCTCAATCAAAAACTGTTTGAATTAACCCCAGCTCTCATCTTCTGCTGAAGATACATCCTCAGAAAAAACTCAGACTTTTGTTTCTTGCCTTCAGGACTACAACAAACAAACAAGAGAGTAAGCTCATTTCCCAGTCCACATACTGCAACTTAGACTACTCTTCTTTTTCATTTGGTAACTTTTGTCCTTCCCAATTTTTAGTTTGTACAGTGAAAAAATAACAGTTTCCTCTTACAATCGAACTCCAATGTTTTTGCTAATATCCTTGTACATATTTACACACACCTTATATTCCGATCCCAACTTTTAGCATAGACCCAGAAAACACCCAAGGGCACCAAATGGGCCCATATAGGGCCATTCTCAGTAAAACTGTACCTCATTACACTCCCATAGCAAAGCTGGCTTCCTTAGCAAAGCTGACAAGAAGGCTCATGCAGCCAACACCTCACATATTTCTGCTCTGAAAACATTTGTGTGTTAACTTAAATTTATACATCAGTAATTCCAAACTGAAGTGAAAATATTAATATTAATATTGTTATATGTAAGCAATGAATAGGCAAAATCCAGTGAAAGGTCAGGTAGTTAATATAATTTATGGATCCATTTCTTGCTTTCTTCAGTTACTTTTGGTGCCTGGGTAATAGTACATTGAATGGTGCTTAGAGATGGTAAAAATAATCACAAACCAGTTTAGACACAAATGGAAGTGTTTCTATATTAAAAGTGAATTTAATATGATTGCTGCCACAATGAGAACAAGTAGCAAATCCTGGTATTAAGCTAGAATTTTCCTTCTCAAAGGTGAGATATTCCTTGCCACAATATTAGAAACCTTACAAAATAATTTTAATCTGTGCAATATTTTACATGTAGAAAAATCCCTCTAATACATGAATGAAAAATTTCAGCATTTGATATCAAAAAAGATGAGCTGAAAGAACATGCATATTTTTAAAGGAAAACCAGGAAAAATTGCTTGATTTTCTTTCAAAATTGTGGATGTTTTAGAGATTCTGTGGAGATGGAGGTGTTATGTTTAGCATCAGAAATTGTGCAAGAACAGCAAAAGCAAGCAGAAGACATTTGCCTTTTAAGGTATTTTGAAGTACTCCTGGGGAAGGATAGCAGTGATGAGCAGGGCTGTAATCCCTGCCTTGGTGACCTTCTTCAGGTGATCTCATGCTGTGGTCAGAGCTCACCAGATGCTTCAGGTTTATCTGGAGGGGGAAGGCCTGGGTGCTTCTGCCTTCTGTTACTCTTCTAGAATTAAGACAATTTGATGTAATTTTTTCATGACTCATTCTGGGTTGCTTACAACCAAGGCGATGATTACTTCTCTGGCTGCATTCAGCCCCATCTTTTCCTTAAAGGGGCTGAAAGTATCTCTTCTCCCACCTTCAGTCCTTTAGGAGGACACAAGGCTGTTATCCTTCCCTCCCGTTAAAAAACAGACCCTCTTTGGTTTATACATTTTAATGCTTTCAGAAGAATATTACCAGTTTTTCTCACAGCAAATTTGCTAGAAGCATTATTAGAAGTGCAGTTTTGAAGGCTGCGATCATTTCTTGCAAGTTGTTTTTCTAATGTGTTTTAAATAAAAAAAGTTCAGAGCCAAAGGAAGTTCTTCACAAGAGGGGATCATTTAAGCATGAAAACTCATTTGAAAAATAATTACTTCAAGTTTAGTCAGTCCTATATATTCACCAGAAGCTGTTAAATCCTCCAAGTTAACAAAATAATATATAAACAAATAAATCAGGTGGGAGAGGGAGCAATAAAGATGGAAGTATTTTAACAAAGACCCAATAGCAAAGTGTGGTAAGGAGCTGTTTCTGCACAATTGAATATAATGATATTGTAATATGGGATCTGGGGAACTTTTTCCTCAGGTTCTGTAAGCGTTAGTGGCTTTAACTGTACTCTAAAGAAGAAAACATCAGATCAACAAGATATACAGCACAGTGCTGCTCTGTGTATACACATTCTTTGGCGGGGAAAATAATTTGGCTTTCAGTCTTTGCTTTTTCTGGATGACTTCTTTCCAGAGAAAAATATATTGCAATTTAGGAAACTCTTGTGGAAGATTTGAGGCTGAGTCTTGGTGGTTATAGGCAACATTTATTGCACAGAGAAAAAGCATTTGGTACAAGCAGAATGCACCATATGGTTAAATTGTAAAATCTCTATAAACATGAGCCCTTTGGGGGCCTTTTTCTTTATTATAATTACTTCTGTTTACTTCTTCTCCCGATAATTATGAATTCACACCGTTTGAGATGGCTGAGCTATGAAGGCTAGCAATCAAATGCACAGCCCTAGCAAATTAAGAGGACTGTGTGGGATGGAAGGACACAGGGCTCTGAAGGCATCAGGTGACTGGACCTACAATGACTGGATGGTCTGTGCCCATCACTGAACACCACCTGGAGCAAGCACAGTCAAGGACATGGTCACTTCTCTGTACCTGGAAATAACTAAAACACCAAGGAAACCTATTTTCATTGTATTTTTCTCTTAACCTTTCTTCAATGTTTTTGTCCCTTTTTATATTGTCCAGGATTTGCTACAATTCCCTCCCATATATCACAACCTACTTTTCCTAATTATTTCTTCCATTTACCTTTGTTTTTCTAGCTTTTCCTACCCTGAGATCAAATTCCCCTGCTATCCTCCTATAGAGTGTGAGTCCAACAAGCTATGTAACTACATATCTATATCTCCAAGTAAATCCATTCTTTTCTAATAGGATAACTAGTATTAAGCACAGTCTCATGTTATTAACTGGGCAGGGGTTATTTTTTGTGGAGCATTGACACCCAGGTCCCATTTCGTAATCTTTTTTCCATCCCACCAGGAGGATGGGAGCTGGCAACAGTATATGAATAATCTGTGCTACAGATAACATGGAGGACTGATATTTGCTGCCTCTTATTGCCTTTATCTCAGTTTTAGGAGTTTTTAATCTCAGAACTCGGGTAGCCTCATGAAAAACTGAGTGAAAATTGCATCTGATGAACCATATCATCACCAGCATTTCCACACACAGGCTCTGGAAACTAATGCTATTTTAATATTGAATAATGCCCTCTTGTGGAGATTCTAATACAAGATTTTCTTATTTTAAAACAGTCAAAATCAGCTGTTCTCACAGGGATGCTTTTTTTTCCCTAGAGACCCCATCAAAATTCCCTGCAGCAGCTCTGCCTGGCTTTCTCTCACACACTCCAGGGAACACCTTGCACCTCAGGTAATGTAAAAGGGAAGAGATGGGGACACCACTGCTCATGAGTTGTGGGTTTGGGAAGGCCACATGGCATAAAGGTCAGTTATTCCCCATCTGTAGTGCACAGACCTAAGTGGCTTAAGCTACCCAAGCCTGCCTTGCCAGTCATTAACTGTGCACGTGAAAAAAAACAACAACCCAAAAGTCTGCTGGGATTGTAGCCTATCACAGGCTCATCACCTTTCCACCGAGTAAAAGGGAATTTGGGACAAGCGTACAAATCATACCACAGTCAGATATAAGGGAAAAGTCCTTATCACAAATTTAGGTTTTTCTCTCTATGGTCCTACAGGACAAAGGGGTCCCCCCTTCTTTTCCACCAGCAGTGTAAGAGATGGAGCTATAACACTACTACAAGTGATTTAGATTTAAATATTTTATATTAGACTTTCAAACTAGGCAGTTTCAAGTTCCTTGAATATTACCCAACATAATGCAAGAATGTATATATACAAAAAAATCAGCATTATGCTAAAATTGGAAGTATAGGAAGAGAAAATCAGTGAGTTTTTTGATCTTTCAGTGCAATTCTGCCTTTACTGCATAGTGGGAATTTTCACATTTAAAAACCACTAATAAGGGAACAGAAATGCAAGCTGCTACATTTTGTATTTGTTAAATATTTTGTATTCACTGAAAATCCACTCTTATGGTTTCAAAGCTTTTTTCAGAATGAGTGATAGAATTATTTTCCTACTCTTTTCTTTGAGAAATATGACATCACCTCTTCAGATTCTTCATTAGGAACCTAAAAGGCTTCATTTTGCCATTTAAGTAATTGAACTTGTAAAATGTGTTTCCACTCTTGATAGCTATGTGAAACATGACTGGCTTATTTTGATTAAATTGGCTGTGCCTAATAAAGTTAAGAAATAGAGGATATTTTTAGAAAATAGCCATATGTCAGAAGTTGGTTATACTTCCGTTTTAGTTTTCCATTAGTTTTCAACTTTTTTCCCTCAACGTGGAAAAGTAAATTCCTAATCAAAAGAACACTGATGTCTTCAGTGACTTTTTGACTTATTCACAGCACCTAGCTCCCAAGGTGATTTTAATGACTGTGTTTTTCTTGGCTTAGATTTTAGTTTTGTTTTCTTTTTGTTAGCCCAGAAGCCAGAAGAAATATTGGCAGGGGAGGGAAGTATTATTTCTTTTAAAATCGTGCAAAGGGTATTTCATAAAAATGGAAACTTGTACAAAGTGTCACTCAGGCTAGTAGATCACAGGGATTTTTACAAACATGATTCAACCTCAAAGCTGCAATTTTTTTCTCTGAAACGGAGTACTTCTGAGTGTTTTTGTATCATACCCTGCTTTTCAATTTTTTTCCTTTGAATACAGCAGCAAAGAAGTTGTTTTGCTAAAAAAACAATATCTGATTCCATTCAGCCCTTAAAATACAGGCCAATTCCTTTGTCTTTGTACCTTGACAAGAAAATTACCACTGGCCTTTAAACAACATTATCACAAACTCAGGTTGGTGGTAACTAAAACAAAATTCTTTGAGGAATTCCCAAGGCTGCCAGGGGTTTTCAGGGTTAGCATGGTAGTTTCCTTGTACCATTCTGTGTAAATCCTTAGAAATACACAGTCAGCATCTGGGAGCCCTGGCTCCAGCCCAATGCACATATACTACATAATTGTCTTTTCTTGCTTTTTTTTTACATTCAAAAAGAGAGATACAGTAGTTACAAGGCACCAGTGGAAAGATGCCAGAGCTGCCACCACCATCTGCCTTTTTTCCTTTTCCTTTGCAGATTTCTTGTACCCCTGAGCTCTTTAAAGATCACCTTCCATCTGCAGATTACTTTAATGACTGCATGCATTACTCTGCTAAAGTGTAAAATACGTTTGAGATGTTTCTAAATTAATTTGTAAATATTTTTAAAGCAGGCTCTAAAGCTTGGATCTGTAATAGGCTGCAATTTCCTCAGATTTCAAGTGTATGGAAATACGGGATGGTAGTTTGTCCACATACAGAGATAAACAACTATGAAATCTGTTTAAAACCTCAGACCCCAACTACTTAGGAATTAAGGAGTTTCCATCCATTTAAGTGATGAATACTCACAGCATGTTTTCAAATACACTTCTTAAATTAATAGTAATCAAAGTGTAAATTTCCAAGTCTTAAGGAATCTTAAAGGACTATTAAGTACTTCTTGACATAAATGCAATTGCAATATACATTTGGCATTTATTATGTGTTTTCACATATATTTCTGCATATATCCCACCTAAAAGTTAACAATATATGTTTTTTCTAAATGATGTATTGGCTTTATCAATTAATTTTGGTTATTCATTAATTTCCCTATGTGCTTTTAAAGACAAATAAGAGTCACCTTGATTTGGTTTGTTATTTTTTTGTTCTTCAATTTCAGTCCTGTGAATTCGTCCCTTACATAATACTTAAACAATAATATTACGTTCACTTCAGTTATGGCTATGGCTTTATTTACCTCATTTTCAGCTTCAAACTTCGTGCTGCAGGTGGCGCCCTACACCTAGGAAAGAAATCAGTCACCTCCAGCACAGTAAGGCCTTGCTTGTTCCCTTTCTTCCAACAGGAGCTGGAAAAAGCCTGTTTTTGATCCATTAAGTAGAAAATAATGATCCTTATCTTAAAAAGAACTTATCACAGCCATTTTGCATGCACTGCTACTCTGTGTGCTTTACTGATCTGAACTAACCTGTACGAAAATCAGCCCTTGGTGATGTTGTACTTGGTGTTGTTTTCTCTAGGTTAAGAAAGCTGTTGTTTCCATACTTAGGACTTGAAGTTTTGTGGTGGTTTTACTTGGCCCAGTTTTTGCTAGTGGGTATGGAGGGGCACAAAGATGGCTCCTGTGTGTCCTGTGTGAAGGTTCTGGAAGTTGTTCACCCTGTCCAGCAGAGCCACTCTCTGATGGCTCTGAAGATGATGGACATGCTGCTGGCCAAACCTGGGCCAATTAGAGATGTTAGTTACGCCTCTGTGAAAACATTTTTAAGAAGAAATCAAAACAATGGGTGCACACACTTCTTTTTAGCCAGAGGAGGAGGTGAAAATATGTGAGGGAAAACAACATGGAGAC
>VZTX01023507.1:262723-282853 GCA_013400915.1 Pardalotus punctatus
TGGTTGTGTGAAGGAGGGAGGGGGTGAGCTGAGGAACAGTGTCTTAAGAGGGAAGGGGGGTGAGTGAAGAAATGGTGTCTTAAGAGCTTATTTTTACCTCTCATTTATCCTCCGACTCTGTTAGGTTAATAAATCACTTTGCAACTTAAGTTTCTCACCTGTTTGCTCATGTTTTCGTGCGTCCCCTCCCCACCACTGCCTCATCTCAACTCATGAGTCCAGTGTGTTTGTGTTAGTTTGAGTCCTCTCCTCTGCATAGCTGCAGCAGGAGAGAGCAGAGAGAGCAGACATTGTAGGTCCCTGGCATTTGGCCAGGGTCAAACCTCGACAAGCTTTGAGGGCACCTAAATCTTCATATATATCCAGTTCTTGAAAATATTTTTCCATATGTTTGGAAGGCAGAGGCACAAGCAGTTTGAATAAGGAGGATGCTTGGTAGGCCTTGTGGGCAGACAGCCTATTGCATCGTACAACAGTTCCCTGAGGATGCAACAGCTTCCCGCTACCCCCTTTGCCATGTCTTCCCGTGTTTGCTGAGCTCCAGAAAGAGTATATGCTTCCCTTTTTTTTTTTTTTTTTCCATTTTGTGTCTATTTTAGCTATTACATTGTAACCACTTCAGTGGAGACACTCTCATGCATATCTGGAAAGAGCTTTACATCAGTGGGACCCCATTTCCCATTGATATCTTGGCACTATTATGAAAGTAAGCATGAAAAGCTTATCAATAACAACAAAATTGGGAAAGAAGATATTTCCATAGCTTTTCTTTTTTTTTTTTTTTGCTGTTCTCAGAGACTAATATTTGATTCATAATGGAGTCCATTTGAAGCTCTAAGATACCATTCTATACGTATAATGAAATCTGAGAAAACCAAAATCAAGATAAAAGAGATGTCATTCATATATCCTATTATTCAGAATACAGCTGGATCTTAAAAAGTCACAGAGGAAATAAGCAGTAAGTGTATTTGTATGGATACAAGGCCTCCAGGAAGCACAGCTACCTGATGACACAAACTCAGATGCTGAATAAGAGTATTGGTTGGGAATTAAGAAGTTTATAAGCTACACCCAAAGGCAAGAAATCCCTTTCCCCTTTCTGAAAGAGGCATGCTTCAATGAAAAACAGCTTTAAAACTAACAATGCCTAACAGCAAATATGTTCTAAGGAAAGGATGTGAAGGCTTTTGCAGCTACTAATTTGACATGATGAAAACATTATCAAATAGGTAACCTGATTTGGACAGTACTAAAAAAAAAGTGAAGAAGCTGATCTCTCTGAATTTACAGAAAGAGCAATGGGCTCAAAAGTGGCAGTGGGGAAGAATTTCCCAGATTAAACTTACAGTCTTCTGCATGACAGCTTTAAAGAACAGCATCAGGTAACACTTTTCAGTTGACTTTCAGAAAAAAGAAAAGCCATCAGTATCATTTGGCTTTCCTTCATAACCATAATTTTACTCTGGGGAAGCCCAGAATCTTACCAGTGCCCCAAAAGTCCAAATAAGCAGTAATGGCCCCATCATTAAGGATTGGTAAGGCCCAAGACAAGACAGATATTGGGAGGAACTCATGGGTCTTCTCCAAGTGTAAACTCCTCTGTCCTCATTGCACCATCCCCAAACTCTCTTTCCCCTTAGAGATATTCAAAAGCCATCTGGACATGGGTCTGTGCTCCTGAGCAAGGGAGTTTGACAAGATGACTCCCAAAGGCCCCTTTCAATCTCAGCTGTTCTGTGTGTTTGTGAAACCAGCAGGCAGGCAGACTGGCTCCTACCCCATTTCTGCTTCACTTACAAAGAGAGTGAATGAAATCCTGTAACAATCCTGTAATCTCTAGCATCACATGAGCTTTCTCCAGGATGGCTGGGTTACCTCCCCTCAACAGTCAGAGTTTTGCCTGTGACAATAATATCCACATATCCATACCACAAGCTCCATCTTTTGTTCATTTCAGTTTCTATGACCAAAATATTCCAGCCCCTTCCCACATTCCTGTAGCCTGCTTGCCCAATTTCACCAGGCTCATACTCTCCTCATAAATGAGGCCAGAAGAATTTGTGAGGGCCAGCAGAAACACATTTCCAGACATTTGCTACCAAAGGTAGTCAGGTTTAACTTTCTAGAAAGCACATCTGCCAAACCAGGCCATTTCATCATGGTAACAACCACGTAACAAACTTCCTTGAGCACCCACGGTCTTGCAAAGCTATCTGGTTTTCCCATGTCTCATTGCTAAAGCCATATCACCTTTTCCATCATCAGCCCAGCTCACACACCCCAAAACCTTGGGTATAAGCAGCCAGTATTAAATACAAGAGGGTTTTTTAGTTTAACTTATTTCAGCAGCAGATCTGTTGCTTCAGCAGCCAGCAGCGCTGAAGATTTGACCAGTACGTCCTTTGACAGCAAGCCTTCTTTCAACTCCTGGTCTTTCCAAATTGCTGCTGGTTTTCCTGAGCTGGTCTTGGACCTGACTTTTTATTTCACCTCCTTGTGCTCAGTGGGGTCCTGATGAAGCCTGTAGCTCTCCCGTTCTCCGACTGCCCTGCTCAAGGGCTGGTTTTTGTTGGGGAAACTTTTGTCTGTGTTGTGGTCATCTTCAGCTCCCAGCTTGTTCTTCCTCGTGAAGTGCCCTTGCTCTTGCTGCTGGTTGATGCATCCCACTGTATATCACAGTCGTCCAGAATAGTTTGGCTTGGAAGGACCCATAAAGGTCATCATCCCAAAACCCCTGCCATGGACAGGGACACATTCCACTAGATGAGGTTGCTCCAAGCCCCACCCAGTCTGGCCTTGAACGCTTCCAGGGATGAGGCATCCAGACCATCTCTGGGCAGCATGTGCTTGTGCCTCACAACCATCTGAATAAAGACTTTATTCCTAACATATAATTGAAACCTTCCCTCTTTCAGTTTAAAACCTTTCTCCCTTGTCCTATCACTATCTGCTCATGTACAAAGTCCCTCTCCCTTTTTTACAAGTCCTCTTTAAGTACTGGAAGGCTGCTGTCATCCCTTTTTACACACATCTGATTTACATGTGGGATTGTGAGTACAGGGATTTTCTGAGACAGTTTGCCTTGTGTACAGGACAGAGACAGAAAGGAATTATGGAAGCTGGCATCACAAGTGGGATCTTCTGTCGTTGTTGAGATGGACACAACACATACAGACTCACACAGCAATGGCTTTGGGTCAAAGGAAAGAACTTTTCTTTATTCCTACAAGGCCTCTTCTATACTGTTTCTAACATTCATGCCACATTTCCATTGGCTCCCAATTCACCACCCCACAATATCATTGGCTACCTATAGTTTGCACAATATCTTGCAATAACAACAGCTGCAAATTCCTTATTATTTATGGGTCTTGCTTGTTTTGAGCTAGAATCCTCTCAACTCTGTTTGTGAACTGAGGCAAACTAACAGTTCTCACTGCAAGCTAGCAGTGCCCAAAGCTAGCAGTTCCCACAATCTTCCATGTGTGAGTTAGCCCATGGTAGGGCAGCCTAGACGTGAGGCAAATTCTCTCTCTGATAGGCTCTTCTCCCAAACTGGTCATGACGTACTCTAAGCATGAGGCTCATGGTCAGCTCCCATCCTACAGGCACTATGTGGGATGGTAGTGGGAGGTACTGCGCCCCTTCACTGGGGATGCTGAGGGGATCCTTCAAGCCCTGCGCTCAAAGGGACCTTCTGAAAGGCCCACTCCCCAGAGAGCAGCATAATGTTAATTACTCCTCCTCTGTGAGACCCTGGGATTTACATGTCTGTGGAAAAGCCAAAGGCCAGACATCTGCCAGTGCTTTTTCACATAACACAAGGAAACTAGGAGGTTTGCCTGTGGAAAGGCAGGGGATAAAATGTTAGGTGTGAACTGCAAATACCATGAGATATCCCACTTGGCTGGCAGCAGGGCTGTGGGAGGCTGCAACTAAGAACATAAATGTGCTGTGCATGGGGCAGGAACTGGCTTATCATTTGATCATAACACTTATTTCTGGAAGATGTCAGTCAAAGAAAATATTACAATGTTGTTTTTTATATTACTTTAATTGGAAAAGGTTGAGATGTGGAACTGCTTGCTCCCACCCATGAAGAACAAAGATTTAAGAAGACAAAGGGGGGAGACTTAAAAGACAGGAAAAGCATAAGAATGTAAAAACTGAGCTTACATCAATATTTTAAAGTATGGAAAAAGGTAGTAAAGCAAATACTAGTTTTCTTCATTACATTCCTGGTGGTTTATGACTGTTAAGCTTAAGTTAATTAACATACCTAAGCAAAGATGTAATGTAAATACATTGTTAGAACTTTAAGTAACACACTGAAATTACAAACAAGAAAGTTGCTAATGTTTTTGTAGCTAAGGTTATTTTACCCAAAACATTTACATATTTATTACAACCTTATACTCTGAGATCAGTGAATTCTCACATGTCTACTGACCAACTCCAAGTGACATGAAAGAATTAATTTTCTGTCAGTGGCAATCTGGAACACCAAATTTATTAGGTAATGTTAGTGCCAGCATTTTTAGTACCCTCTACCCCACAGTAATTAATTGCAATGCTAACTTGACCTAATAGCACAATTCCAAATGCTAGTCTGGATATTCCACACATTTTTTCTTTCAGGATTCAAATACTTGTGGTTTCTCTTCTGAATGTTCTGGAACAAACATTTGTGGCATGTCTAGACCAGCATTTAGTGTTGAATTCGGTTAACTCAAGTTAATTAGTAATCAATTAACTGGAGGTAAAATAGGACTAAAACATCTATTCTCAGGATATTGCAATCCATCAGACAAGTCCTGAAGCGTGATGCTGCACGGTCTTCATCATTTCTATTAAAGTGTAAGGTCCATTGAAAAATATTTGCACATGAAAGCTGGTAGCTAAGTAGTTATTTGCATAGCAGTCCAGCAGCCCTCTGTGAGTGCTAAGTGTCTCTAAGGAGTAACTTTCTCCAGCTATAATGATCTCCAGGGTATAAAAACAGAGCATGGTGGAGATCTACATGGGACAGAGCTCTGTGGAAGGACATGGTATGGGATATAGTGCTTGAAGCCAGCGGTGACATTTGGTGTCCTGGCTGGAGGCTGTGCTTCCCCGGCTGCGTGTGTGGGAGCATCCGGTGTGCTCGGCAGACACAGGGGGAACATCACCCACTGTCAGGTGGTTGCTGTTGGGGGCAGCTAGCCATAAACAAGGTTCAAAGATCTCACTGGAAACAGATCTCAGTACTTGTGCTGCCAGTCTTTGTTTAATCAAGACCAGCTGAAATTGTTCTTCAGAACTCTGACCAAGACCCCCAGCAGAGCAGCACATCTATTACCGTAACTGCACTGGTTTTTCCTTTTATAACACTGTATTCTTTTCTGGTGTTTTGTCACATGTTCTTCAATGGGTCCTCTGTCATTCAGGACAGAAAAACAGTATTATTTTTCAATTGAGAAGTGACTGTACTGCAGTGGTATTTTTGTTTGTGCTTACCAAGTGTGCTGAGACACCACATTTTTGTTTTCTTTCTTACTCTGAAAATGAGGTAAGCTAATCCTATCGACAAGATCTGCCTGGTGATCTTGTGAAAATTGCTAATCCAAAGGCTGTGTTCACTTTAAGGGCAGCAGTGCTGTTTACATAATATACACAGAAATGTACACAAATACAATATCTAGGTGGACCTAGCACTATAAAAGGATTTTTTTTTTCAAGATTGCCAGTGGTCATTTCAGCAGAAGTGGAATAACTAGGCTGGTGTGAGTCTCCTCAATAACACTACAGCTGTATATACAGATCAATCTACTTATGCTGCTGAATTATCTTGTTTAAAAACCAAATGGTCATATGAAAGCATTCTTGTGCATAATAATTCCATCTTTAGGGCTTAGAGACTACCTGATTTATTTTAATCACAAAAATCTGTTCTCCAGTCACTTTTGCAGCTCTCTAACCAAATCAACGTTTACCAAGAGAGACAAAGAGATGCATCCAGTACTGGAGAAATTCTATGAGTCTGTGTTTCAGCTACGTAGCGCAGTTAAGATTTTTATCCTTTGGTAGCCTAAACATGATGCAGCCACTAAAATAAGTGTGTTCAGCTCGTTTTGCATTAGCGCTTTAGTGGCAAACTTCAGCCAGGCATCGGCTTTAGTGTTAAGTGATAACATGGTGGTTCCTCATGCTTCAGCTATTTGCCAAATCTCATTATATTATTTGCTAATTCATTCAGCGTTGCCTTTCTCTCTTCATGGAGAGAGCTGTGGTTATCTTCCTGCTAGTTTTCTGACCCATGGGATCCTTGAACTGCTTTTTGAATAACTGCTAGAGGTGCAATAGCAGTTTGTAATAGCCAAGGCTGTCAAGCATGAGGTTAAGCTCAGAGAACTATATTTAGGCACTTCAACAGGTGGCCTGATGTACAGAAGTGCTGAGCCTGCAAGCTCCTGCTCAGCTACTTAAATACTGAAATCCACAGACCAGCTGAGAGAGGTCAGGACTCCTGAACATCCAGACATGCACTAAGTGCCTGAATATGTTCACAGGAATAGAGTGCAGGGTATTTCCTTTTAACTCGGCATAGTGTATATTTTGAGCTAGTAAGTTTTATCTAGGTAATCATTATTTTCTTCATTGTTGCAGAAAAGCTGATGCCTGACATTTGCCATCAGTTCTCTCATACATATGTTGAGTCAGTTCAGTGGCCAGATCCCACTGTTAATACTTGCGGGACACTAGTTTATTTCACCTTTCCTTTAGAAAATAAATGAATAGTAAAATTCAGTGTTGGTTTCTTATCAGGCAGTGTTTCATGGTCAAAAGATAAATGATACCTTAGTTTCCCTTTGTGCAAAACAATTACTGCCCTGTAAGGATGACTTAGAGATCACTGCTCAGTTTCCCGACAGATTATGAAGTGTGAGCATCTTTCTGCTCACAGTGGGCTGAACACAAGTCTTTGGAACAATATCACAGAATAAAATTGCCTCCAGCCACACAAATTCTGATGATCAAACCAAATAATCTTTATCATTTCAAAGCCTTCCTGTAGATGTGACAAAATACTCCATTTAAACTGCTACTACCACTGACATTTCTGCATGAAATATTTCTGTGTAGCTGAAATGGTGTATTTTAATGACATAAATATTCTTCAAAAAACAATAATCAAGATTCTCACAGAATTCCTAAGTGTTTGAATGAATCTGATTTTAGATGGTTATTGGTTTTTTTTGTGAATGTTACATATAAAATGCTTTTTGATACATAATACAGCTGTTGAAATTTTAGTGATCTTTTGGCATGTGTCAATTTAAGACATTATACCTTGCAGACAGTTTGTAACTCCTAGACAAAAGCTAAATACTATTTTATCCAGAGCTCTTAGATGTGGCCATTGCTTGGATCAGAAACTCCCTTGTTTGGTCTAGAGGCAGATCTGAATGGGGACCAATCCAGCACAAAACGGTGCTGCCCAGATTCTGAAATCAAATGAGCAACAGACTTTGCCTGTAGTGAATAATTAAACAAATGAGCCTAATGTTCCCGCCTGTGTTGATTTTGGCTTATTAATTGTGTGTGTGATCCCGTGACTCATATTTCACTGCAAAGAGTAACCCCCTCACCAGCAGCGTGCAGGGCTGCCTCCTGTTTTGTTCTCCACCACTGAGCAAACACACCATTTCTACTGTATTTAGTTTAACACCCCTATATAAGCAGGCTGAGGATTAGACCTTCTGTTTATAAGGCTAGGTTTAAAACAAGTTTGTTTTCTCTGCTTAATCCAGATTAATAAGAGATTTGCATTCTGTGTCATTCTTCATTAGCTATAAAGCCAATTAGGATATATTGCTTGCTGTATGACTGTACAATACTACAACAATACTCTCTGTTCTGGAGTTCAGCGGTAAGGACATTCTTTATAATTAATTGCCATGGATCTTCTAATTGTTTTACTATGATGCCTCTGCTTTGTTATCCTTTTGAATTCAGTTGACAGATTGGCTCTTGGCTTTCAGAGTTATCAGCTGCATTTAACCTTGTTTTACTTTTAGAAACAGCAGATAGCAAGTACAAAAACTTACCAATCATAAATCATAATTTTCAGTTTCAAAGGAAGAAATTATATCCATATGCTGTTATTATTCTTGATGTTGCATCACTTTTACATGAATGTTTAAACTGCTGTTCTTTGCTTTGCTTGCACTTTGTAACAAGGTGACTCTCAGCAGATTTTCTGAAGGTTTTTTTTTTTTTTTTTGGGCTGTACTCTGCTGTCATGGAATCTGACTGCAGATCTCCTCTGAAGATGGAGCAGAGATTACAGCCTAAGAAAGAAAGACAAATCTATTACTTTTCAGTGCTACAAAATCATATTCAAGTTTGGTTTGTCCTTTATTGGAGGAAATATGACCACATCAAGGAAAAGTACTCCAAAAAGGTTTTGACTATGAAAAGCCAAAAGATGGACTACCTTTTAAATTGAAAACACAGGTTCATGTTGCAGGTATGAAAACCAGTCACACAATCAAGAAGGAAAGAAACTGGGTACTATTAGGAGTTTGTTACTTTTTATTCCACAGGTCTTTTGCAGTACTGTTCTTCAAGGGTTTTGACTGTTGTTTTCATTTTTGCTACATAGCCAGTTTAAGTTAAGATGAGGACAGAAAGACAGGAAGGATATCTGTGATAGCTCAGCAAATTTTTTAATCAATGAAAATCAGTATTAAGTAAATACCAAGATTCAGTGCCAAGAGCAAAAAAGGATGTCACTGTCCTGAATTCCAGAGTCCATGATCAGTCACTTGGCCAACCCACTACTTTCCTCCAATGCAACATTCATAATAACTTAATATTAAATCTGTGCATTGTGCATGTACTTGTTCATCTGGGTATATCCAAGGATGGTGCAACAGCAGCAGCATGAAGCACTGAGAGTGCAGCTGTTGGGGTAGCTGTTATGGCTAATGCTGTGCTGAAAATTAGCTGCTTCATGCTGACTGATAGACTGAGCCCATCAACCTAATTCCTGTATCCCACTGGGAATCAGGACTCTCACCACCTTTACTGAAGTCCTGGCTAAACTTCATTGCAGCCTTCCTACCCTTCTCTCCAACAGGAAAGCTGTCTGTGATCTCCTCAGCCATCTGTGCTTCGTCCACAATCTTACAGGTGAGTTATTCTAGCTGCAGCCTCATTAACTTTCAGTATCCACAGTCTCGCATGCACTCGTTTGGGGGCTTGAAGGGAGAGGTAGGGCAAGGTCACTTTCTGAATCTTGATTACAGGGGTTTGTAGGAAGTGCCCAAGCTGCTGCGCTTGAACACAGTGGCCTTGAGCAAAAATTCCATTCACTACTCCTTATCTCAGCAGAGATCTACAGGTTATTTGCACTATTCAGCAGTTAAGGGAAAAAATCCTACAAACTAAAGAAAGTAAATCTAAAAGCTTTTCATACAGATAACATTGAGAAGTACCTTTCTACAGTAGAAAGAATAACAAGAGGAGAGGACAGCATGATGATGCAAATGAGTTTCCAACCAGAGGACATTTTCAATACTAATAATAAAATATTTTGTAAAATTAATGTTTCATGATAAGAAAATGCTCTCTGTCCTCCTAAATCATTATGTGTCATTTCTGCTCCTTGCCCCAGATCCTAGAAGATGGCAGATATGGAGTGACGACTAGACCACCAGAATTACACATTTTGGGTTTGCTATGGGGGTGCTTTCAGAGTGTGGAAAGGGGGAAACAGTGTCACATTAAAATATATGGTGTAGTGTCTTCTGACTTAACAGTTCAAGTGGTAAGCTGGTACCCAGAGTTTTAGGAATAGCACAAACAAAATAAACAGCTTCTTCAGGGAGTTCCTTTCTCTTGATTAAAAATACTGATAAAAATTCAATGATATTTTCAAATAGTGAAATCTTAGTCTGTGTATATGAAGGGCTCACAGGAGATTTTGCTACCTCTCTTTTTTCTTAGGGGATGAATTTTGGCATCCTACAGTCATTTGGCTGCTCCTACAAACTTTGCCTCTGTGTTTTACGCAGTGCCGGACTAGTCCACCAGAATGAAAAAACTTCTCATGTGACTAGAATAATTCCAAGTTTTGGGCCCAGAGCACATCAAGAGCTTTCTAACATTTGGTCCCTGCCCAAGCCATGTGCCCAACATGCAGACTGAGGAGTGAAGAGTCTGTTGGAGAAGAGCCTAGTGGTTGTAATGATCTGGCACTCCTAATGCCTCCAAGGAAAAGGTTAGAGAAGTGTAACTGTTTTCCCTCTTAACCAAATACAGTTCAAGGAGACAGACAAACAAACCCTCTGCAGGTTTGTTGGATTTTTCATCAGCAGAAGTCCAAAGGAATGAATTGAAAAGTAATATCCAAAAAGGCAAAATCCTTAGCTGGCTGGTATCAAGTGGCACAGGTTCAAGGATTAGGTCTGCAAGCTTTAACCAGCAGAACAGGTTTCTATCTATCCAGAATACATAGGGATCCCTTCATGTTTCTTCAAGGAAAGAAAAATGAACATTTACTGAGTTGCAAGTCACTACAGCACAGGTAGAAGATCTCTCAGAGTAGGAAAACAGAAATCAGTTCACTGGCCCAGAGGCAACAGAATTCTTGTGTCATTCAGCTCTCAAGCAGGAGATTTTAAATAAAGAGTCCTAGTAGGGAATTATTTTGCAAGTCTTCAAAAAGCCAGCATTCAAAATGGCCACCTGCAGCTCGAGAAAGATGTTTAATTGCTCCCATAAGTATGGGATATGCAAAAGTTCTCTGTTTGCCTATGCATACAAATATTTATAATCAAATTTATAAGCAGATTGATGTACACAAGAGAGATGAGGTAAGAGGAGTCATTACAACAAATTATTCAGAAAAGTTAAAATATTCAATGTGTTCCTGCTATACATTGGAAGAAGCAGTATGCAGCTGGTACAAAGCCTTACTAAGTTCTATAGTAACTGTGCCCATTCCAGGAAAATAGCATTACTTTACTCTGAAAATAGCAATAATTTACTCTGAAAAGACAGATGAAACTCCTGTTCTATGTACACCAGGGGCTGGAAGGTAAAAATTTAATAAATAAAACTATTCAGATGCATAAAGAATGGGATAAAAACTAATACAGAAAACATTGCAATGGCTTTATGAAGATAGTTTCTTTTTACTCTTACAATTCTCTGTCCAATTTTCAATTTTTCACTCCCCAAAATACAAGCCAAACATACAGCGTGCTCAGAGATAGACTGAAAAATAACAGAGGAATGTAAAATTTCCATTTGAAGAGAGGAAGAAAATATTAGACATGTTTATTTTACAAAGGAATTGAATTTTAAAAAAAAGTGAAAAAACAATTTAAAACAATGACTGATGTAAAAGGAAAAGTATTAGTATCTATGCAGCTGTCTAATAATGCAAGCTTTAAAGAAAATTGAAAATAATGGAATTCCAAAATAATGAAGAGGAAGGATTTTAAAAAATCCATATTTAACTTGTGGAATTTATTAATGTGAAACTGCAATGAGGTCAAGTATATGCCTGTATTCAAGAAAGGAGGGATTGTTTATACTTATAGGAACATATGAACCTAGAAAAGTGCATGAAAGAAGAATACTTGAAACCAAAACTGTTGTGGAATATACAAAATCATCTGCTAAACAGTGTTTATCATTAAAAAGGTATGCACAAATTATCTTGCAGTTTCTTATGATGAAGTCTCGTGCTCTTCATCCTGGGGGATTTGATATTGGTGACTAAGACTAATATTCTCTTGTTTTAACTGTCCCCAGAAATTTGTTTATGATCTTCTGTTTACAAAACCAGTCACAAGTAATTTTGCATTGAGGATGTTTATATCAGCATAGGACTCTTTACATCAAAATAAATAAAGCTGTATTATCTAAGTCACTTCACTTGTTTATAAAAGTTGATATGAACACTCCCCTGTGTTTTCATTAAACCACAAATATTTATTCTTGGTCCAATCCTGGAATACACTTGCTGGATGTGTACACACTGAGGGAAAATACCATTTAAGTAGTATCTTAATTAGAAGCTAACTAACCTAAGGTGCAAATGTCCAAATATGAAGACAAGTTTTAAAGCTGCAGAAGATAATTTTGTTAGAAAAAGGACTCATAAACTGTCAAGCGCACCAAGCATTTGTGGGTTTCTTCCATAAACACTTTTCCCCTTAAAATCTGTTTAACCTTCCCAGTTTCCAGATCAATTTGCATCAAATGAACATCCACAATACAAAGTAGAAACCCAAAATGTGGTGGTGACCCAGCCTACCTTCTCTATGGAAATACATGAAAACAACTGGGTTTATTTTCCTCCTCAGGACAGTGAGGCTGAGGGGGAGGGAGAAGGCCAGGCTGGGGAATTCCCCACATTTCACGCCTCTTAAGTTGTCCTTCAAAGCTTTGGTTACACTCCTTTAACCTGACAGTTATTTCCATATGCATTAGGTTATTTTAATATGTATTAGGTCTAGAAAGTTCTATTGCTTCTGTATCCCCCATTAATTGGTTAAATGTACTCCTCCCCCTGTTTCATGTCATTGGACATTTACAGTTATGTAATGTTTTCTTATTGGACTGTTTCTGTTGGATCCTCCCCTTTCTGTCTCCCTTAAAAACACCCTGTAACAGCCACTCAAGGCTCTTTTGCAGCCTTCCCCGCTGCTTGGTTTTGAGTTCTCCTGTCCCTCGGGGCAGGGAATAAAGACACGAGCTGCTGCTACATCAGAGCCCCTCTCCTCCTTTGACTCTGACAAGTCACTGCTTTGCCAATGTCTGCTGTCAGTCCCAACGGGGTAATGAGCAAACTTAACATCTGCGAACCTAAGAGGCACAAGCGGTCCCGCTGTTGTGGTGTGCAGGCTGGGTTTGGGCACACAGCCGAACCCCCTGCCATTTGCCGACCAGGGCAAGCGGGTCTTGTCGCGTGCTGACCACCGGGCGGTCAAGCAGACAGCAACACCAAAATGTAAAATGACGAACTTTTTTTCCTCTTCCAAAGTTAATTTATACAAGTCACCAAGGCAAAACCCAGTATTACTTTATAAGATATAAAGTAATATGATAGTGGGTTAATGCTGAATGGTAGCAGACAAATTGAAGCAAATTTCAGATGCTCAGATTTCAAACTGAAACATGCTATTTTACTCAAGGAGAGGATATTAGAAAATACTTTTAAAGATGAACTGGGTCTTGAGAGTTTTTCAGAAGTTCTCAGTTATGGTCATGTGCCAGCAAATGGCCACCACATTCCTGGCTGCTGTCTGTTAAATGTCTGCATGCTTTTGTCTGGTAGTTGTTTCTATTGAGCTGGAAATGCAAAAAAGGCCACCACAGCTACAGCATGTCTGTAAGCAGGTTACTTTATCCCTGTGTCCTTCTTCTTCCTAGTCCTGTAACGATAGAGGCTTTCTGTAGAAGTGTCTGTGAGCTTTTCTGCTTAGGAAATAAAAAGATGAAAAGAGCAGTAACACAAATTACACCTGAAAATGTAATTCGCTTGATAAGTAATGTAATCCATGGCAGTGTCTTCCCATTTTCCAAGAAAGACTGATTAGGTGAGTTTTATGGTACGATCTCATACTTGTAAGATAATATTATATTGGATAAAACCAATGTCAGCTTATTTCAAAATTCATATGTCAAAGAATACGAAGAACCTTAACAACCGTTCTCACTGCTGCATGTGAATTTTTTTTTTTTTAGTTCACATGCTCTTTTACAATGGAGGAAAAGGACTGTGCTTTATTCTTTAACCTACTGAAAAGAACTAACCAGCATCCATTGTTGAGCCCCCCCAAAATATCTTTTCAGCTAACTACTGGGCAAGGAATTAATGAATTTTTTTGGGGTCTTTACAGAATTTGCCATACTAGGACAGACAACTCGTCTGTCATAGTCTCACCCTGCTTCTGGAAGCAGCCTTTGCCCCATATTCTCTCTGAAGGGAAGTTCAGGAACTCCTGTTACCACTCTGCTGTTCTCCTTTACTGTACAGCATGCACCACAGAATGAGGAGAGAGATTAAGTGAGGCAAGCTCTGTCAAACCCCTTCCCTAAAGTGAACTTTCCATAGTGCATCAAATGGCTTTTCCATTCAAAAGCCAGATTGTATTAGAATATAGGTTTGTATATTTCCAGCAAACTCAAAATGAGGAACCCAGATTAAAAATAGAAAATGTTTGTAGCCAATTCCTCTTGCAATGCTCTTGCAGGGTTAAATAAGAGCTTGCTTCTGTTTTCTTTGCAGTTAATTAATTAACTTCCTAAGTAGCAGCAAACTCTGTGGCTTCCCCTCTGTTCCCTAGCAGGTTTTCTCCCCAGTGCTTCTGGGGCCCAACTCAGCAACCTCTCCATCTGAGCATGATCTACAGGCTCTAAGGTCCCTCCTGGGACCCTCACTCTCAGCCTTGCCACACTCTTCAAGCTGTGCAATCTCCTCCCCATCATCCTAATTAGCCAATTCCAGGAAAGGAGCAACACGCATGTCACCTGGAAGAATCCACCCAGCCTCAGATTTTTTAAAGGAGGATAATGAAAAATGGACAGAAAATCTATAAAAGACATAACTCGGTGGCAAAAGAAGGACTTTGATTTGAAGATTGCATTTTTGTCTGATTTTGATGGTCAGCTCTGGAGAATCAATCAACATTTCAAAAATCATGTGTGGTTACAGCCATGTAACATTATGAATGGTAAAAGTACTCACAAGAAGTAGCTCAAGTGATGCTTGTTTTTTCTCATTGTCTCACACTTTTGTCCTTATACACCTTAGGCATGTTTGTGACCTCACTGATATCCATGGGGCTTGGGAGCTTGAACAATTACAGTTAACTGGAATTTTATAAAGCAAGGATGGTGCTTGGCTGGAGGTCTGACATATACAATTATTCAGAGTAAACAGTAGTGAGCATTTTCTTTAGAATCTGGAGAAGTGACTCTGCACATGTATATACAGGCTTACACAGACACAGAATAAAGTATTTTCAGAATAAATTTTACTTTACAACTTCATATGGTATCTGTCTTTTCTTTCTGAGAAAGAATCATGGCTGTGTAGCAGAGAGGGTTGGTTTCTGCAAGCTCAGCCCCAAGAAATTTGAGGCACTTAAAGCAAATAAATTCAGAGGCCTGAGGACACAGGTACGGGTATGTCACAATTAAGCCCCATAACTGCTGCCATGGTAAAATTCCAGTGCAAATTTTAAATCACTCCCAGCAACTTTTTCAGAGTCTCACTGCATGTGTTTCCTCCTCTGTGCAGGCTGGTGTTAGGTATAGAACATCCCTCCAGCCTAAGTTGAGGTCACTCTCAGCTGCACTTTCAACACATAGTGTTCTTAGAAGTTTTGAAATTTATTTGTAGGCAGCTCAAAACTGAAGAGCTAACAGTGGCTCTTTAGACTTCATCTCCATTTTGTCTGGTAACATTCCAAGCATAAAATGGGGGCAAAATGACCTTCTCTTTGCAGAGAAGCACCGTGAAAATAAACTAATAAATATTTGCAAGGCATTCATCTGTTCTAGTACTGTGCACTGGAGCAAATCTCTTGAGGAAATTAGTTCTGTCATCAGAACAGGGTTTAAGTAGCGTGCAATGGATACAGCAGGAGGCCTTGAGCATTAAATGGTGAAGGTGAAGTAAAATACCTCCATGCATGAATTAAGCCCCCTGGTCGTTGTGCCAAAGGAGGCAGGAGTCCTGTAAGAGACCACAAGTGTCCTTGTGTAACCAAAGACTGTATGAAATGGCACTGAGCAGTGTGCACATCACAGAAACCTCACTTTTCAGCCCTTTCAGCAGTGGTTACATCTTTAAGGCCTGGCTACCTTAGGTGAAGACCTTGCACAGAAGGTGATCTGTAGGATCACTGCCAGAACATCTAACAGATTCTTTCCTGGGGTGCCATGATCCATGGATCCAGGGCTTGGTTTTTACAGATCTGCACAGTATCTTTGAATATTGAGTGATTTTGGAATTGTGAACCTTGAGCTTCATCACCAGACTGCAGTATTAGCCAGTGTTAATAGCATACAGTATTACTTCATATAAAGTATTAGCCAGCCACCACAGAAGAATAATTTTCAGTATGACTCAACAGAATTGGAATGCGTGATTCTGCAATTCAAGCTTGATGAAGACCACTGATAAACTTCGGGAATATTACAAGTCCTTAGCTACCAAATAAATTTTGGGTTTTTCTGTGGATGTTTTCTGTGATCCAGTCATGTAACACCCACTTCAGGTTCCATTGCAATCAGTAAAAAAACACTTCTGGAAAAAAAAAAAATTAAAAGAAATCTCAGTAGAATTGTATCCTTGATCTGTCAGGTCCCCAGATTCCCCATCTGCAGGATGGGAATAAGCAGGCAACATATAATGGTAGCTGAGCGCTTTGAGACCCTTGGATGAAGAAGGCCAAAATCCACACTATTTTTTTTGGTCTTGTGACAGACTGGATTTCACTTACACACCATTATTTTGAGACGTGTGTTAGGTTATTTGCCTGTCCATGCTAACAATGACAATAAATCACTCTCCACACTTCACTAAGAGAACGAAGCACTATTTACAGCTTACAGTGTGGATAAGGCAGAAATACAGTTCCCATCACTACAGTAAGGGATCTGTCAGCACTTTCATTACCATACTTTAATTCCAGTGGTTTGCAAACCCATTTTGATTACCATTACCAAATAGACTGCTATTTTTCAGCTTTATTAATGTTAAGTGAATAAATCATGGAAGTTAAAATTGCTTTTGTTCTCCCATAACTAAAATTGGCTTGAAGTTCAAACAATGAAATTTGGAAAGCAATTCAATTTGTCCAAAAGAAAGACATAAAGCCAAAGGACTAGCCACTTCACATGCTTAGACTTCAATCTCACAATCCTGCATCTAGATCTGTATTGACATGATGATATACCAGAAAAACTAATACTCCTGTGGAGCTATTCCAATTGCCCTGATACCTAGTATCATCTTTTAAAACTGCTTAAATACACATTTACATTGTGTCTGGGTGGTCTTTGGGTTAAAGAATATGCTTTCAATAACTTTCCCTCAAATATATATTTTTTATTTTTAATAAAAAAGAGGAAATTAAACACACAAAAAAAGCTATGTTATTTTAACATTGAGGTTTCAACAATAATGAAATTCAAATTTAAGCTTGACACACCATCTTAACACATTCAACAATGTATTTCTAAGAAATGCCAATAATGGGATGAGTTAAGATGAATAAACCAGCCCTAAATGAAAACTCGTAAGTTATGTTTCATTCCTGAGAACTGTGTGCACGTGAAGGATTTTCCCCTTATGATTTTGTGAAAAAAACTTGGGAGCTTGAAACTGAACTTTACTTGATAGTGAGCAAGCTTTGTTTTCTTGGAAAGGGCATGTGAGGTGAACTCAGGGACCCCAGGGTCAGCAGGTAACACAGCCCATCTCAGTTGCCTCCTCCAGGAATGGGACTCACTAGCGCATGATACTACTGAAAGCACAAGGAACACAGTCTGGACTTTGCTGATAAATCCTCGGAGCTCCTGAGTGCTGATTTTGTTCAGCATGCCTGAAGAAAATGTTCTCTCTCTCTGAGCACCTTCCATGATGAGGAATGGGTTGAGGCAACCACTTATGCTGTTCTCATGTCTCTGTCTTTCCGGATGCAATGCCCGCGGTGCCTCATGCCACATACTTCTAACAGGCGGTATCTGGCTGTTTGTTTGCACTTGACTGTGTGTTAAGGTCTTTTAAAAGCCATCTCACATTCATTTGAAAGGCTGTAGTGGAACAGTGAGAAGGAAAGTCAGGCTGCTTGCCTTGGTCTAGCTGCTGCATTGAATAAATAAAACCTGGAGAGAGGAGAGAAGAGAGAGAAAAGAGGAGAGGGCACTTTCCTGCAGTCTGCAAAGCAGGCAGTGCATGAGGAAAGGACTTTTCAAAGGTACAGCTTTGCAGCAGAAGCATAAACTGGTGACTGGAAGAGGAAGGAGCAAACTATGTACAGCCCTGGCTCAGGCTGATAGAAAAAGACTGAAGATTCAGAAGGTCTCTGAAGAACATGTAGAAAGGTGGGAAACCATTCAAATGTGGAATTCATGTGTATATCTCTCCCTCACACTCACTGACCTTGTAATGATACTTTGTTTTATCCAGCAGATTTGTCTACCTGTATTAATTGAATTAAAATTCAAATAAAATCCAGATTTTGAAATGTATAGGTTTATAGTGGTTTGGGAGTATTTACAATTAAGATGCACCTCAAAGCTCTGGCTAACTCAGGATCCTTTCATGATTGTATTGCTCTATTTTCCTTCCTTCCTGGTCATAAAACATATCTCTACTGGCCACCTTGTATTTGGAAATCCAGTTGAAGATCAAAACATACAAGGTCTAATTCTTCTTTATGGGATTTAGATCTGTGGCTAGATGTTGAGCCTTGGAGTTATCCAATGTCTGTTGTCTCCACAGATTGCACACATCCTTTGTTTTCATTTTTCACTATTGGGGGAAAGATAAACTGATGCTGTCACATAGATGCTATACAAAATCTTGCCTTCCATGATTTATTTAAAACTGCCCTCCAAGTATAAACAACTCTGCAATAAGGCAAGTGCTATATATTAATTTAGCAAAAATCAGGATTAATCCAATGAATAGCAAGGATGGCAATCTTATGCCACCTCATGCTAACCACTGATTAGCAGCAAATGTAGAAATTTGCTTTACAAAAATGGAAGTTGAATGGCAATTCAGTAAATTAGTATTTAGAAAACCAAAATACCCTGCTCCACCTTCACTTCACATGGTGACAAATAAGACAACATAAATAAGCAGACAGATATATAGCATGTACTCTTCTTGGTCCTAAAGGAGATGTAAAAATTTATTTATTTGTAAAATAGCAATTTTTAATTAATTAGATGCAAAAATCACAACCAGGACTTCAGCATGTACAACTTCTCTTTTCTGAAAATATGCATTACTGCTGGGAAAACTGAACCATGGCAAGTTAGTCCCAGGAATAACAGAAACAGAAGGACAGACCACGTGTGGACAGAAATCCCCTTTTGTCTCAGTTCTGACAAATACTCCCAAGCCAGTAATCATTCTGGGAGGAAACTCTTGCTTCATGGAAACACTCTGATCCAGAGGTCATACTTTCTTGCTTAAGACACATTTCTGTGGTAAATCCCCCAGTTCTGACAGTGCTACAGGTCTTGCCCCACAGCCCTGTCTGAAGGATGAATGGTTATGAACCACGGCTTTTAAAGTATGGCCCATCCCCTTGGGCAGATGCTCAGCCTGTGCAAATGCAGCCATTCCCCCATGGCAGTGAGACCCTTCATTCTCTGTATTTCACCTGTGACTTATTTCATGGCTTTTTTCCTGCACCCCGTGTTCCCAAGAGTGAAGACCAGGGTGCACATCCTGAATCCCCACCGATGGGGTTGCAGACAGGGTAACAGAGCACAGATTCACCTCGAAGAGGACAGTGCCCTACTCTGTGCCCACCCAGGGGGTGTGCACTTTGTCCCCATTCTCCCCTGAAAGAAGGAAAGGGCAGGCCCAAGGCAAGAGAGAGCTGAAATGCAAAGGGCCTATGCTCTGGGAAGCCAAACAAACCCCGGGTATGCACAAAGCTAGTGGTAGGATTTTGTGCAAGTACAGAAAAACAATCTTGAGACGAATACCCAGGTTTCAGGTCAGCTTCTAAAACTTTTTTTTTCTTTGCTTTTTTGTGGTAAGCAGGTATTATTTAAGGCTTCTGTTTGGAACGGGGTAAATATTACACTGAAGATTCAGTACCTCTGGGGTGCTTGTGACACCACGACCGAGCTCAGTATACGCGCCCTTTTGCCGGGAGCCAACGGTGGTGCAGCGGGCGCAGCTGGGGGCCCGCTCGTCGCTCTCCCTCCGCGTCTCTCCCTGTGCCCCGGGCCCGGCCGGCGGAGGCGAGGGCTGTCCCATCCCGGCCGCTCTCTCTTCCCGCGCCGGCCTCGGGGAGGTCTCCTCGGGTCGGGGGAGGAGGGGCGGCGGCGTGCGGCCGCGCGGGGGCGCTGTGGGCCCTGCGCGCGGCGCTG